>VVIT01000013.1:0-37315 GCA_009806525.1 Sanghuangporus sanghuang | reverse complement strand
TTTCTTGTCTTTGTTCCTGAAATAGTTTCCCATCAAGTCGCCCGTCCTGATTCCTCCACCCTTCGTAACATTCTTGGCACGCTTAACTATCTCATCGACGCGCTGATTCAAATCAGATGCACCAGATTTGTCTGCACAACTCCACGTAACAGGACCGTTCGAGCCAGATGCGTCTACGCAACCTAGTCGGTTCAAATCAGATGCACCAGATTCGTCTGCGCAACTCCGCGTAACAGGACCGTTCGAGCCAGATGCGTCTACGCAACCTTGCGGTCGGTTCAAATCAGATGCACCAGATTCGTCTGCGCAACTCCGCGTAACAGGACTGTTCGAGCCAGATGCGTCTACGCAACCTAGTCGGTTCAAATCAGATGCACCAGATTCGTCTGCACAACTCCACGTAAAGACATTTATTTTTCTTCCACGCCACCCCTTTGTTTCGAGCCAGATGCGTCTACGCAACCTAGTCGGTTCAAATCAGATGCACCAGATTCGTCTGCGCAACTCCGCGTAACAGGACTGTTCGAGCCAGATGCGTCTACGCAACCTTGCGGTCGGTTCAAATCAGATGCACCAGGTTCGTCTGCGCAACTCCACGTAACAGGACCGTTCGAGCCAGATGCGTCTACGCAACCTTGCGGTCGGTTTCAAATCAGATGCATCAGATTCGTCTGCACAACTCCACGTAACAGGACTGTTCGAGCCAGATGCGTCTACGCAACCTAGTCGGTTCAAATCAGACGCACCAGATTCGTCTGCACAACTCCACGTAACAGGACGTTCGAGCCAGATGCGTCTACGCAACCTAGTCGGTTCAAATCAGATGCACCAGATTCGTCTGCGCAACTCCGCGTAACAGGACTGTTCGAGCCAGATGCGTCTACGCAACCTTGCGGTCGGTTCAAATCAGATGCACCAGATTCGTCTGCGCAACTCCACGTAACAGGACTGTTCGAGCCAGATGCGTCTACGCAACCTTGCGGTCGGTTCAAATCAGATGCACCAGATTCGTCGCGCAACTCCGCTAACAGGACCGTTCGAGCGATGCGTACGCAAACCTTGCGGTCGGTTCAAATCAGATGCACCAGATTCACCAAAGTAAGTAGAATCGTGCACAAGACGTTGTCTGTACAGCATTGCTGCACTCAGAGCTTCGCTTATGGGCTCCTCCTCTTGTTCGAACTCCTCGCAGTCCTCGCAGTCGCTCTCCGTAGTCCAGTGCCTCAAGAACAGCTGAATTGTCTTTGTTAGGCAGAGGTATAGGTGAGACGCCCAGCTCTTTCATTTCTGCCTCATTGCTGAATCTCCTCCTTTTACGGCATTTAGGTCCTTATGCATTCCACAACCGACCCACACCCATATCTTCAGACGACGCTGCTCAGACTCGGGTAGACGCTCGAAGGCCTCAGGGCCAAGTGACTCGCAAACTCTTGTAAGTATTTCTTCTTCTTTTTCTGTCTTTCTTCGCCATGGAGTGCTTCCCAGACACTCTCGCCTCCCAATTCCTGGACCATTGCGTCTCGAGCTCCTTGCAGGAGCATTCGCTTCTCTTCGTCCGATTTCAACTCGAAATACGCCGCTCCTACACCCCTCAAAGTAAGATCTTTCTTCCATTCTCCTAATAATTTGTGTTTTGCCTTCTGGTCTCGGCATGATCCCCATGGGATCCTAGATATTTCATTGCAAAAGTCGCTTCGTTAAGCGACTGGCATGAGGTATTCTGGGTGCTAGCCAAGGGGCTCCTGTTGTAGACATCGAATGCTTCCTGAAGGCTCTCAATGAGAGCCTTTTCTGTGTCACCGCTCGGTGGTTTGCAGTCTGGCCAACCCGAAAAACCGGCACCTGCGCACCCTCGTTCCACTGGACTGGGAGTAGGCGTCCCAGTGTCCAGGTTCACATTTAGTGCCTCATAGTTGAGGTTTTTGTTGGTCGTCCCATCTCCACCGGTTGTTACAGCTATCAAGTAAGTTTCAGCACCTCCCTGCTTGAAACAGACGCAAGCCTTACATTTGCATTGCGCAGATCATGCCCAAGTTGCATTTCAGACATTATCTCAGCCTCTGAAACGATGCGGCTGACTGTTCGAGGTGAAATTATTCGTCTTTTTTTCCTTCGGATTCCATGGAGAGTGGATAGGGCCTCGATGAACATCTACGGCCCTGCCAATGTTTTCTTGTGGACAGTTGAGGAGGAGTAGATGATTACAAGACAACGTATTGGCCAAGCGTAGGATCCTTTCTCAGTAATTCCAAAAACTTTGCAACCTTGTTCCTGACCCTTTTCAGATCTTCTAATCGTTTACTCGCATTTGCAAGCCTAGTACGACGCCTATGGTTCGCTCTTCGACAGTCCTCAAGTGTTAGAGGTGTAGGTCCGGAGTTACACCGGGTTCGATCCTTTTTGCCTAAGCAGCGGTATGTTGTGCAGAGGTGATCTATCTACCCACGTAGGCTGTACCACGCGGTCCCCTTACTATCCTTCTTAGTTGTAATCCTGACAAGGGATACTTTCAGATACAAGGTAAGCAAGAGCAGATTGGTATTTCCAAGAGGCGTAGTAGTACAAAGCACACAGTAAAATCGTTAAGCTACGATGATCACCAGTGTGTTAAGAGGATCGAAAGATGGGGAATGAGGGCCTACTTCTAACCCTATTTATGCTCTTCAGATAATTCATTTTCCGTCCTATATCTTACTCATCTCCTTCCACATTACTCCACTCAGCTCCACTTCGCTCCACCATTGTCTTACTCATGCTGTGCCACCGAGTGCCATCTTGCTCCAAGATTTGTAAGATGTCTCCGCTATGCAGAGCCTTTGTGGCGTTGCTGACTGAGACGTAGTTCCGAGTCGGAGTGATGAGTCAGTACTCACATTATGACGTCGAGGTCTTCGTTGGGGACCTCGGCTCTTGGTGCAATGTAAGCGGCTCGATATGTGACCTTCCGTTGTTCATCCCTTGGCCCGAAGGGGAGAGTAACTCGGACATCGGTATTGAGATGTCGAGTTGGTGTAGTGTATGGTCCAATACACAGCTGGAACTGTATGTGCTCTTGAAGGATCCGCTCAAAACTTCGCATCACAATCGACGCGATCGAGCAGATCAACAGGATCGGCACTCCGAACGTGACCAGTAACCGGCCCAGCAGTAACGCGCCCAAGACAACGGTCACCGGTATCACCGGTATCAACGGCAATACGCGAGCGCCTAGCAACCATACTAAACCCGCGAGGCACTTAACACCGCCGACCGTTACCTTAACACCACCGACCATATACGCCCGACCCGACCCGATCAAAAACTCAAGAAGCGCTCTAGAACACCAGAAGTCCAGAAGTCCAGAAGCACAACTACTAAAGCCTAACGCCTAATCGACTAAAGGCTAAATAAATCCTAATGGAGACGACACTGGCATTCCAGCACTGTCAGACGTGTGCCCGGACGTACATGGCTCTCTAGATAACTTTGTAGTATGCCATGCTACAACTGAAACTCGCAACTGCCACATTGAAATTCAACGTCGAACACAAGAACAACTCCATGCCAATCCACCAAATCAATAGTACCCAAGCGACATGAAGAACTCACTGTCACCACTCGAACCCCTCGAGATGCAGACCCGATAACTTGGAAGATACTAGGATGGTACAAACCAGAGCTGCATGACCCATGTCCAGCTTCTACAGTGCAAGCAAATCTCTACCTACCAAGGGCGCGAACCTGGAAACCAGACAGTACAACTGGCACTCCAACGAAGGATATGGCATTACATTCGCGATGTTCGACTCAATGGCAAAGCATGGCTAGTTACTCGAACTCAGAGGCATCCACCAGCAGAGCACATACAGTTCCAGCTGTGTATTGGACCATACACTACACCAACTCGACTCTCAATACCGAGTCCGAGTTACACTCTCACCCTTCGGGCCAAGGGATGAACAACGGAAGGTCACATATCGAGCCGCTTACATTGCACCAAGAGCCAGAGTCCCCAACGAAGACCTCGACGTCATAATGGAGTACTGACTCATCACTCCGACTCGGAACTACGTCTCAGTCAGCAACGCCACAAAGGCTCTGCAATAGCGGGACAGTCTTACAAATCTTGGAGCAAGATGCACTCGGTGGCACAGCATGAGTAAGGCAATGGTGGAGCGAAGTGGAGCTGAGTGGAGTAATGTGGAAGGAGATGAGTAAGATATAGGACGGAAAATGAATTCTGAAGAGCATAAATAGGGTTAGAAGTAGGCCCTCATTCCCTATCTTTCGATCCTCTTAACACACTGGTGATCATCGTAGCTTAACGATTATACTGTGTGCTTTGTACTACTACGCCTCTTGGAATACCAATCTGCTCTTGCTTACCTTGTATCTGAAAGTATCCCTTGTCAGGATTACAACTAGGAAGGATAGTAAGGGGACCGCGTGGTACAGCCATACGTGGGTAGATAGATCACCTCTGCACAACATACCGCTGCTTAGGCAAAAGGATCGAACCCGGTGTAACTCCGGACCTACACCTCTAACATTGGATCGAAAGATCACTCACTAGTTTTAACACCACCTCTCACGGGCAAGGTTCTTGGCTAGTGTTTTATCGAGGCGAGGACCGTCGACCTCAAGTCCCTATCGACGCCGCTAGTTTCGAGATTAGCAAACCCATTCCCTAGGACAAGTGCACAATCCTGGAGAACACATAACTCACACCAAATCACCATCTACTATCATAACCCTTCACCAACGAAGTGTATCCGATAGCAAAGGCATCTGGTTGCCCTGCAGTTGGAAGCACACAACAACACAACCAAAGTAGTGACAGTACCATCTACTATTGCTACATTCGACGAGAAAGGAACGGTTTGGTCTACCGTACCTTATAACACCCACCCGAAGCAGTACTTGAGAAGGAACGTTCATGAACCAGCCAGAGAACGGAACTGGAGGAAGTAACGGTCATAGAACGAACGAACATCCGAATACTCGAACGAACAACCGAGGCAGAACAGGACTGCAGCAGGAGCTCAATCATATCCAAGGACGACTAGCAAGATTGGAACTAGAACGTGATATTCTTTGGGGAACGAACTATCAATCAAGTGACGAATATCCACCAGTTATACGATACCTACGACAGAGGGTAGTCCAACTTGACGGAGTACAATCCAGTCTGGCTAGGGCTCAGGCAAACAACAATCTGCCGAGCGCAGCATACGCAACTACAGTCGGAAATCGACTCGAAGCACTCGAGATTAATACCAACGGACTAGGAGCACAAGTGGCAACACTGCATCGAAACGACGATGCACTAGATCGAGCAGTCGTACTCCTTAATCAACAAGTCACCTCCGAGATAACAGTAGTGCAAGAGGAAATAGGACAAATTCATTCTACGCTCAGTGCATACGAACAGCGTATCCAAGCAGTCGAGATAGCAACCACTGAACTTACAAGAATAGTTCAGGCAACTCCGAACGTTGCACAAGATATCAACAACCTACAAGAAGCACTCCTTTCACTAGGACGCACAGTCGAAGCGAGTCAGGAAGGTTATCAAGCACTATTGGCAGCAGTCAATTCAACAGAGAACACTGTAAGGAACATACTCGAGCACGCAGACTTCCTCAGACACGAAGCTCAGCGAATCCGAGAAATATACGCACGGAACGAACGCCCTTCCGACGATTCAGTATCATCAGACGAAGAGTTATCTCGAACTCTAAGGCCATACGCACTACGAACATTTCGTGCACGAGGAATTACTATTCAAGTTCCAACAGGCGGTTCAGTAGCAACCCAAACACCAACAACGCCAGAAAACCCACCTACCTATTCGCCACCAGCAGTACCAATAGCAACATACGATAATGTCGACAACCGACCAGAGGGTACAAACGCTGGAGACTCAACTACAAACTCTTCAGACACAACTCAATAAACACAGCATCAAATTGCCGAAGTACTATGGCAAGCGAAACGAGGATATTGATCTGTGGATTAGTCGATGTGTGTCGAAGCTGGCACAACATGGAGTCAAGGATGAGGAGGAGATTGCGAAGAGCCTATTCGCAGCACTCGAAGGCGACAGTTACGATTGGTTTGCAGAGAAGCAAACATTGACATCATTCGACAACCAAGGGAAGCTCAAACCAGTACCAGCAATCATCAATGCGGCTGGGACAGGCATGTTCAAATCATTCAAGGAAATGATCGATTGGATGAGGATCCGAGCAGGACATCCAATAGTAGGAGAACAGGAAGCACTATTCCACCTACTATGCATCCAACAGAAAGGATCAAGCATCAGAGCCTACAATGACGAATTCCGACGGCTCAAAGCGAGAGCACCAGACTCACTAGATGTTACTATGCTCAAGTACATCTATGTCAAAGGACTAGACAACTGGGTCAAACGACGAGTCGAATCCGTACAGCCTGACGCTTTCGAAAAGTACAAGCTCGACGAATGGATGACATGGACAACCAACCTAGCAGACGTTGATGCAAGACAGAAGTTGATCGGAAGCCAGACATACACTCCGAGATTTAAGACAAACGGGCAATCATCATATCGACCACCAGTCCAACAGACGAGACGAGATCCAGACGCCATGGATGTAGATGCACTCCGAGGCTTGCCGAAGAAGGGAGCGAAATGCTACAACTGTGGAAAGACTGGACACTACTCAAGGAATTGCAAGGCACCAAGGAAGCAAAAGGGTTCTTCCTCAGGACAGCCGAAGAAGCGAACCAATGGTCAGAAACGAAAGCCGATGACAGCACGAGCTGTAAACTTCAAGGAGACATGTCCCGATCCGCATTGTCGAAAACCAGTCCACTATGATCACATAGCATGGGCTAGAGGAGACGAATCAGCAGGCTATACATGCAAGCATGACGAAGAATATCGAACCAACTTCCGCAAATCCCTAGCAAGTAAAGAGCAACAGGGAAAAGACTAAGACCTCCATCGAACGAGACTGCGCGATGTGAGTGTAACAAGGGTGACAAGAACAATGGTTTCAACAACCAGCGATTCATACCTCCTGGGTTCAACCCCAGTGAAGCGATGTAGGATTCTGGTGGTGTTCCTATCTGAAGGTGCTACCGATGTCCGTCCTACTATGGGTACTGAATGTATGAAGAAACCTCCAGAAGCAAAGCCCTAAGCTATCAGACCCTTACCACCTACTACCTGGCAGGTGCCAAAGACCGTCAGAGACGTAATGGAGTGGCCTAGTGACGCCGAGGTATGAAAGGAATGATCTAGTAGGTCCGCCGGATCGAGGAGGAGGTCACAGGGGTCCGCCGAAGTAGTGCAATCTCAGTAATAGGGAGCTAGGGAGCGTATACGATGAATATAAGGTGTAATGTGCGGCCAGTAAGTGAAAAGGACGCCGAAGGGGAATGCAATGGAAGGCCTGGGTCGCCGGAGGGTCGCCGAGGTCAAATAGGGGGCCGCCGGGGGCAAGGGAGCATCACACAGATCCGCCGCGGTAGTGTAAACTTGGTAGATCAAAGACAAGGACGGTGTACAATGAATATAAGAAATAACGTGCGGCCAGTGGATGAAAGGGACGCCTAAGGGGAATAGGAAAGGAGGCCTGGGTCGCCGGAGGGCCGCCGAGGTCGATAGGGGGCCACCTGGGACAAGGGAGCGTGTGCAAATCCGCCGCAGTAGCGTAAACTAGGTAGTCGAAAGGTAAGGGCCGTGTAAGATGAATATAAGGACCAATGTGCGGCCAGTAACTGGAAAGGGTGCCGAAGGGGTGTAGAATAGAAGGCCTGGGGCGCCGGAGGGCCGCCGAGGTCTTTTTATGATGTGCGGCCTGTCTGTGCTGTCTGCTATGTATGGGCTTTGTGTGTATGTTTCGCTCTCGTCTACTGACAAATATAGACTCTATATATATTCTACTGCTCTCGCCGCTGAGTCCTACTGTCTGACAACATCTCCTGAGGCATAGGGCTTGCCAAGGGCCGCCGCCGGAGCGCCTAGGAGGCGTACGGCGGTGCCAACGTGAGGGGACTATCCAATAGTATGATATATTGTGTATCTGCAATAAAACGGGCGCCAGCGGAGTCTGGCTTGGCAGCGGCGGTCGGTGGCTTGGCACGCCGCTGTACCACATGCCTGACTGCTATATATGGCCTAGAGTCGCCCGCCGCTTGAGGGGAAGTCGGGAAACGTCGGGGCCGATGTTCGGAGGCTAATATTGCGTATATGAGATCGAGGGCACATCAGTCAGGGTCCCTAGGCCGCCCAAGGCCGCCGCCGCACTCAATACAGAGTGTAGGCGATCCATAGTAACTAAGGAGGGCGCCGGAGCGGCGGATCTGCAAGTCGCCGCTCGATCGGCGGCGGATTCGTAAAAGTGCGGCCTTCGGCGGTGTATGAGCAGAGATGACACTAGATAACTTTGTAGGCTTTGGGGGACTGTCTGGTAAGCTGTGGGAGGCTTCGGCGAGGGCACCTGAGGATGCCTGAGTGGCCGCCGGACCAATCTGAGGCTTGGGGGGCCGCCGCAGGGGCATCCAAATCCGCCTCGAGGCTGTACGTATGAGGAATTGCAATAATGAAGGCCTATAATGATTGGGGGACATCTCCTATGGTGTCTGGTGCTGGGTAGGAGCCTTCGGCGGACCTGTATGGGTGCCAGGGAGCCAGCGGCGGACTCATCTGGGCTCTCGGAGGGCGCCGCAGGGGAAAGCGTAGGCTAGAATCCATGGATATGTGCTCATATGGCCTCTAGAGTGTGATATGAGTATTCCCTGGTCTTCTGAGGTGTAGGCGGTGGTGGTATATGGTGTCTGCAGTAGGGGAGAGCCAGAGTATGAGTGTCCTGGCACAGGATTGGCCAGGGCACTACACCGCATCCTGCGACATATGTCAACGTGCAAAACCGATTCGACAGTTTCGAAATCCACCCCTCCAACCGTTGAAGGCACCGCATCAACCATGGGAAACCATAACCTGTGACCTTATCACCGATTTACCAGTCAGCAACGAAGGCTACAGTTCGATACTTGTTATAGTGGACAAGCTCACCAAAATGGGGAAGTTCATCCCTTGCCAGGGAATACCCAATGCTAAGCAGTTGGCACGCTTGTTCCGCCAACACATCTTCAAATACTACGGGGCCCCTAAACAAGTAATCTCCGACCGAGGTAGCAACTTCACGGCGCAATTCCTCAAGGAGTTCTGTAGACTCATCGATGTCGATTGGAAAACTAGTACAGCATACCATCCACAAACTGACGGTCAAACCGAGCGACTCAATCAAGAACTGGAGCAGTACTTACGCTGCTACGTGTCCTACCGTCAAACAGATTGGGCAGAGTACATCGATATGGCAGAATTCGCCTACAACAATCGGAAACACAGCACTACGCATCAGTCACCATTCTATACACTGTATGGATGGCACCCTCACCTGGACGTAGCAGAAACCGGGGACTCAAACGTCCCAGAAGCAATAAATCACCTAGAGGAGCTTCGACAAGTACAGCAAGAAGCCTACAATTCGATTAGGCAAGCGAACGAGGCAATGAAGCTTTATGCAGACCTGCATCGAGGCAAACTGCCGGAGTACAAGCCAGGAGATGAAGTGTTACTAGACATGAAGAATCTCAGTCGACTGGAGCCAACAAAGAAGCTTGCAATGAAGTGGGCAGGTCCTTATAAAGTCGAGAAGGCAGTCGGACAAGTGTCATTCAGATTACGCTTACCCGAAACCCTTCCGATACACCCAGTGTTTCATGCGAGTCTTCTCAGGCCTTACAAACGAAAGGAATACCCTGGAAGACCCACTTTGGATGAACCACCCCCTATTGAAGTAGAGGGAGAAGCGGAATACGAAGTGGAGAAGATTCATGACACAAGGTGGCATCGAAACAAGATTCAGTATCTTATTCAATGGAAAGGATACCAAGAGCGTACTTGGGAGCCACTTGACAATCTCAAGAACTCCTATCAAGCGGTAGAAGACTTCCACAAAAAGTACCCTCAGGCGATGAGGCCATCAGACCTTAGTCAATGGATCGTCGAACGAAGACGAATTAGGAGATAACCACATCACGTGCACTCCACCTGATGGAGCCGACTTAGGAGCCACAATGCAAATGATGAGTAAGACCTCCGATGGCCTTACCAATCAATGACATCACAGTGGCACCTCAAGACGAAGACAGAGAGAAACAAAATAGGCAAGAGAAAGGCGATATACCAGCAGACATGGTATAAAAGATGAAGCAATTCGAGCTGAAGACTCATCAACTCGAACTTGAGCAAACTAGTCATCTCTCGAAGACAACCACTACTCAACTATGCCTATCTTCAATGAACTACATGCCTTCTCTACTCCCGAAGATGCACCTGATTGGACATTCGTACTCAGGCCACCTACTGAACGTTATCAATGGCCACAGTTCTGTAACCGCTTCAATCAAGAGAACTACGAAGAAGAGATCGTACCCCTATGCCCAGGGAAGTACTTCGACGACCTCTATGACAAGTGGCACTCCATCCATACCACCGAGAAGCAAGGTCCTAAACTCATGATACCAGACCCACCTAACGGCGAGCTGATCAGGCTTAGCAATGCTCGAACGGCATCGATTCGACGACTCAATGATGATGCATTCCTTACCTATACAGTTGAACTCGAAGTACGAGCTCTTAACGAAGGGCAAATCGACTTCAACCACGAACCAACATACAGGAACATCATGGGCATCTATCATTCAGCAGCACAAATTTGTGCATACCGACGAGACCTGTTGATCGCAATCACTAACAGAATGATGCGATGGAGCCACTACCATTCAGCAGGCAACGAGACGATGCGATACATCAACTACCTAGCTGACAAGACGGGCTTCTATGCAGTTGGAACCACGCAGTACACGACACTGCTTAATACAACGAAGTACTATGAGGGCACTGTATACCAGAGGACAATGCGAAAGCAAGGATCTCCAAACCAGACGAATGGTATCCAGATCAACGAAGTCGAACACCACATAGTCGAAGGCGAGGAAGTCAACTACGACCCCCAGTACCTCATAGAACTCAATGAGAACGAAGAAGAAGCAAGGGAGAGACTGGAAGCGACGAGACACCCAATAGACGAGGATCTAATGATCTCAATCTACCAGTATCCGAATGAGCTTTACCAACCAGACAAGATGCTCACCATGTCAATGCGAGAGGACAGCTACATGGACTCGGATGACATGGAATCAAGTGAGGAAGATGGGTCAACAGAACCACTACCGACACTAGAAGGTTCAGCACAGGCTTCACCTGCGATCGAGGAACTCGATGATATGTAAACTTTTCTTCACTCCATGAACCCCTTTCTTATGCAACCCCTTTTCATGACGCAAATGGCCAATTATGCTTTATGTTACCATCACTCCCTATCCGCTATGGTATCTATTCGCCATATTCCCTGCCAAGTCAAGTAGCAACCCTGTTGTCCCTCGGAGGCTGTCCAACAAGACAAAATCTGCGGAACAACAAGTTGCCCTTGAACCTGACAGCGAAGACTGGCAGCCTATGCATTATGCACCATCCTTTTCATGCTCATTCGGAAGGCTGAGCCAATAAGGCATTATGCAAAGCGTCGGAGCACCAATAATGTTCCAACTCTTAGCACATGCATTATCGAGCCAGCTGCCGAATTAGCACACTATGCTTACATTTTACTCTTCTATGCAGAGGAGGAGGAGCCAAGAAGTGAACAGTCGTTGTGACGCCTTCGGCAGTATATCTGTCAAAGCGACATAACAACTATTCCTAACCTCTCTTTGTCAAATTGGGATGCCCAAGCATATCAGCTTGACAAAGTAAATATTGCGATTATCAAGCCCTCCAACTCAAACTTTATTTTCCTTACATGCATTTTGTCGCTCTGATCTAAAGGATGAAGTCATTGCTCGTGAACAAGGCTGGTCAATACAGCCCTGTCACGAGAAATACATCATGCAGATCACCGACAAATTATTATGAAACTTATGCATCATCGACTGCTATGACTGTTCTTTTCTTATCATTTTCATTCATACCATAATCCTTTTACATGACGCATATTTCATTTAATATTTCTTTCATATCCCTTCCCACCACCCACTACAATGCGATGTCAAACCAAGCCCCCTTCACACGATTCTCTTGCGCCGAAGTGCCTGCATCGAGGACAACCTTCAGCTCATCGGGATTGGCAGCCTCGAGAGGTGGAACCTCGACCTTATTAGCAGCCTGCTTCGCAGTAGCAGCTGCAGGAATCGATTGCATTTCGTAATCTTCGCTCTTCTACCAAGGATGTCAGCAATTTTGCAATGCAAAAGACAGGGCACTCACAGGGTGGCGACGATAGCGCTTTATCCACCACAGATTCAGCACAAAAACCGCCACAAGGATGATCAAAACAGCAGGAACGGCGGCGACAGCTGACATATTTGGGCGACTTTGATGATGGTTTGATAGCAAAACCAACTATCACAAGCCGACTCCCTTATCCGAAGCTTTCTCACGGATTAGGATGAACATTTCTCCGAAAGTCCATCTTAGAAGGGGGGTAGTGAAAGGATCCGCTCAAAACTTCGCATCACGATCGACGCGATCGGCAGATCAACAGGATCGGCACTCCGAACGTGACCAGTAACCGGCCCAGCAGTAACGCGCCCAAGACAACGGTTACCGGTATCACCGGTATCAACGGCAATACGCGAGCGCCTAGCAACCATACGTAAACCCGCGAGGCACTTAACACCGCCGACCGTTACCTTAACACCACCGACCATATACGCCCGACCCGACCCGATCAAAAGAACTCAAGAAGCGCTCTAGAACACCAGAAGTCCAGAAGTCCAGAAGCACAACTACTAAAGCCTAACGCCTAATCGACTAAAGGCTAAATAAATCCTAATGGAGACGACACTGGCATTCCAGCACTGTCAGACGTGTGCCCGGACGTACATGGCTCTCTATGAGATATACTTTGTAGTATGCCATGCTACAACTGAAACTCGCAACTGCCACATTGAAATTCAACGTCGAACACAAGAACAACTCCATGCCAATCCACCAAATCCAATAGTACCCAAGCGACATGAAGAACTCACTGTCACCACTCGAACCCCTCGAGATGCAGACCCGATAACTTGGAAGATACTAGGATGGTACAAACCAGAGCTGCATGACCCATGTCCAGCTTCTACAGTGCAAGCAAATCTCTACCTACCAAGGGACGCGAACCTGGAAACCAGACAGTTACAACTGGCACTCCAACGAAGGATATGGCATTACATTCGCGATGTTCGACTCAATGGCAAAGCATGGCTAGTTACTCGAACTCAGAGGCATCCACCAGCAGAGCACATACAGTTCCAGCTGTGTATTGGACCATACACTACACCAACTCGACATCTCAATACCGATGTCCGAGTTACACTCTCACCCTTCGGGCCAAGGGATGAACAACGGAAGGTCACATATCGAGCCGCTTACATTGCACCAAGAGCCAGAGTCCCCAACGAAGACCTCGACGTCATAATGGAGTACTGACTCATCACTCCGACTCGGAACTACGTCTCAGTCAGCAACGCCACAAAGGCTCTGCAATAGCGGAGACAATCTTACAAATCTTGGAGCAAGATGGCACTCGGTGGCACAGCATGAGTAAGGCAATGGTGGAGCGAAGTGGAGCTGAGTGGAGTAATGTGGAAGGAGATGAGTAAGATATAGGACGGAAAATGAATTATCTGAAGAGCATAAATAGGGTTAGAAGTAGGCCCTCATTCCCCATCTTTCGATCCTCTTAACACACTGGTGATCATCGTAGCTTAACGATTATTACTGTGTGCTTTGTACTACTACGCCTCTTGGAAATACCAATCTGCTCTTGCTTACCTTGTATCTGAAAGTATCCCTTGTCAGGACTACGACTAGGAAGGATAGTAAGGGGACCGCGTGGTACAGCCATATGTGGGTAGATAGATCACCTCTGCACAACATACCGCTGCTCAGGCAAAAGGATCGAACCCGGTGTAACTCCGGACCTACACCTCTAACAGAACCACTTGTTCAGTCCAGCTCCCCAGTGGATCCTACAGTAACAGGTGGTGCTCAAAGCTCATGTATTTCATCTATAGTGAATTTACATATGTGAATATGACCCGTAAGAATTTTTCCTGGAGCTTGGGAGGCTAGGGGGAAATGATTGTTAGGATCGGTATTCTCGGACGAAGTTGTTAGGATCGGTATTCTCAGATGAAGTGGCTAGTCCGAGCGTACCGGAACAAGTCCCTGCTTCCTCCTTTCGTACTATTGTAGCTTGGAGAGTAGAGTAGTAAAGGTTTAGATGTACTAATAATAAGTGAGCTAAGGGCTCGAGCTTGAATTACTAGTAGAGCAGAGTTTCAATCAAAGGGGTACAGTTATAATTGAGAGTACAAAATAATTTTGCTGAGGGACAATGCCCCACTCAGCTGGCACTTATATAGACTTTCTACTATTCACTACTTGCTACCTACTGCTACTGGAACCACCTCACCATTGGACAGGACAGTATGTTTCAGCGTGAGTTGCTACCCACCTGTGTCGACACCAAGTCCTAGCACCAAGTTGCTACCACCCTTGTGTCGACATCAAACAAAGTGACATCACCTGTGTCCACTCCGAATACTTCCTTCCCTATTAGGTAGGCTTCCTTCTAACCTCCGTTGCTCCGAAGCTTCTTCCGTGCTTCCTCCGATCTCATCGCTTATCACATGTTAATCCTTTCCACCGATCTTCCCACTAATCCTTCCTTGGTTTGCCGAGCACACACTTCCAGGCTGCTCCGTTATCTTGGCCAAGCTTCTGCCGCTAATCTGTGATCATGGGGCTGGTCGTGATCTCAGGATTCGCAACCGGCAACACTTGCCGATCTTCTGAGGTTAATCTCGGCGGCTGTGTAAAATAGGCTTCCAGCCTAATATGCCTGGCCGCTATTGCAATGTCCGATAGCTGTAGTCCGGTGCCCATTGTTAACCTGAATCGCTGACCGATGTGTCGAGGTCCGCGCCATTCGTCAACTGTAATAACCCCTGTATCCGATGTTCGCCAAGCCTTTAGGAATCCTTCGATCGCTTCCTCCGAGAGTTCGATTATGTCCGAGGGTGGTATCAAGTATACTGGCCAATCGACTTCCACTGCGACGTAAGGGCATAAGGTCTGGTGACGATGCTGATTGATCCAAGCTCTCACGCAGACCTTCATTGAATACATATCCCTATCGCTGAGCCATATGGTTACTTCATGATCGTATGCGCTCATTCCGCGGTTCGGCAATAGTTGGTCTTCTGTTGTTTCCGAAGGCCCAGGCCTGTGCCGAATCTTGACATCGGCTGCCTCCTTCACCACTAACCGTTCCACGAAATTCTTGAGGAGCCATTCCGAAAGAACCCAGCTGCGTTGGTATGCTAAGTAGCAATTACTGCACACCAGACTCTCGTGAACTAGATGTCTGGTTGCACCACATTGATAATGTCTCTTCTACAGGAGTTCGGTATACCTCGCAACATTACTGCTCTCCATAGTTCCTAGGCCTCGTATTCGTGGAGGAGGAGTATGTCCAATATGCATCCTAGCCATAGTCGACCGTATGCCTACTGAATCATCACTCTCGCTCGATTCGACTTCATTGTTTGCAGTTACCTCATTAGGTACTGGCTATAGTAGCGGACTTGTGTCATCCCCAGGTCGATAGCTTTGAAGCCCTTGCTCATAAGCTGGATTCAGTTGCATAATTCGGTGTGTGAATTGTCTGATACCATGCCGCATTAGCTAACCACGATTTTCATAATAATGATGAGTTTTGAGTATTCAGGCATGCCTCAAAGCAGTACATTCTGGCACACAATTCAACTCAAATTCAGCCTCTAAAATCATAATATAATCATATAATCATTTCAGACAGATTTTGAGAGGTGCTGGACCAGCAGGGAGCACAGAAAAAAATGCACATGCAAAGAAGAGGCAAAAAACAATATGTTTGCCATTTCATCATCAGTTTTTACTCTATTTTCTCAATTTGTGTTTCTGAATAAAAGCCCCTTCGAAAAGATGAATTTATCAACTTAGATGATGTGAAACCGTTGAGTTTGGGGTGAGATATGATTTTATCTGTGTTTTGAGGCTCTCGCGGCATAAAAAGTGGTGATTGCCAACAATTTTGCAACTACTGTAGCTGTAATAATCCAAACCGGACTTATCCCCCGAGTATCCGGGGTCCTTGCGTATGTTCTTTCTTCTGCCTCCGTCGCAGCCATCTCACCTCAATGCTTTCTATCACTGCTTCTTACAATGTTGATGGTGGTGGAACGCGGACGCGACGTGCCAATATTGAGGGTGCTATGTTCCCTGAACGCCGGTCCTCCGTTTTATTTTGCATCGTAGCTTAGAGCCCACTCTACCAATGCCCTTCATCGCCCGTTCTCGCGTTCGTATGCCAACACCGCTACGCCGACCACTCCAGACTTTTCGTGTTGTGTCGAGAAACATGACTTCATCAGGGTACTCGCCGAAATTGACCCTCCCGACTCTCGATCGCCTTCGGGCAAGCGTACCTGACAACGTGTCACCTGCCAACGTTGCTTCAGACTGGTTGAATCGTCTTGCAAAAGTCCTGACCAGTACTACTTCGCCGCATCCACGTGACAGTTCAGACCCCCTTTCTGAACTCTTTCTGGGCGATGCTGTATGGAAGGATATCCTTGCTCTGACTTGGGATTACAGGTCTCTTCATGGAATAGACAATATACGCGCTCTCGTTGACGCTCGATCGGAGCCTTCTGGCCTCTCTGTGTTCGAGATTGCAGCGGACTCTTTCCGTGCCCCAGTATTGCGTAATCCATTTCCGGATTTGTCTTGGATTCAGTTTGGTTTTGACCTGAAAACAAATGTTGGAAAAGGCCTAGGTTATGCACGTCTCGTTCCAACATCCGACGGGAAATGGAAAGCCTACACTCTCAGTACCAGCCTCGAATCGCTCAATGGATACGATTTTCAGGTTGGCGTTATCATCTTGGCTACAGTCACATACGGACTCACATTATTCATCTCTAGAATGCGCGTAACGCGGCACAGGAGCACGCATGGAGGGATAAACGAGAGCAGAAAATGAAATTCTCTGACCGTGATCCAACCGTTTTGATCGTCGGTGCGGGACACAGCGGTCTTGAATTAGCTGCGAATCTTGCGCAGATGGACGTCGATTGTCTAGTCATCGACAAGAACCACCAAATTGGTGATAACGTAAGTTCGGTAGTGAGCTTAAAGTCCGAGAAACTGACCAACCATTGGAAGTGGAGGAATCGTTACGAGGCGCTCTGCACTCATGACCCTATTTGTGAGCAATTCTCCATGTCTCATCTTTGGTCTTCCTGAAGTGTCGCAGGGTATGACCAGTTCCCAATCATGCAGTACGATTTCTTTGCTTTGTCTCATGCTGCAATTGAGTCACTGATACTGCTATACAGATTCCCTTCCACTTGGCCGATATATTCTCCAAAGGACAAGGTGATTACTCGGTGACCTGCATCACGACCGAATATCACGACCGAATATCCTGAACTTTGGTTTAGCTCGCAGACTGGCTTGAGTGCTACGCGAAGTCTCTGGACTTGAATATTTGGACATCGAGCAGAATTTGCAGCGCCTCCTGGGATGAAACCAATAATATATGGGACGTGGCTATTGCACAGATGGACGGCTCAACCCGGTCCATGAAGGTGAAGCATCTGGTGTTCGCGACTGGGCTGGGCGGTGGCAGGCCAGTCATGCCAGATGTGCCAGGTCGAGTATGTCTATGCGACATTCGTCGAGGACCAACATCGCTGACTTCATTACATCAGCACATGTTTAACGGAACTGTCGTGCATTCCTCGTCCTTCGTGTCTGCCAGGGATTATAAAGGGAAAAAGGCCATTGTAGTCGGTGCGGGAAATTCGGGTAAGTTCAATTCAACCGAGTGGAACGCTTCTCACTCAAGAGTTCCCGAAGGCCATGATATTGCTCAAGACTTCGCGACCCATGGAATCGACGTAACGATGTACGCCATCGGGCACTCTTTATGCGAGACATTCGTAATAATATACTATGTGCTTGAAGGTACCAACGTTCCTCGGTTTATGTTATCTCGATGAAAGCACTTGCAGCAATAGTCAGTGGTAAGAGCGCTCTCTATGGTTCCTATGGTTTTTCTTGGACAAAACAAGTGACCGTTTGAATTTAGGCATGTACAGCGAGAATGGTCCACCTCTCGAAGTTGCGGATAGACTTACTGCGTCGCTACCAAACTCAGTGGCACAGCTAATGCATCAACGCGTAACGGCAGGGATCGCTGCGTCTATCGACAAGTAAGTTCCGAGTGATCGTTCTTTGCGCGTGAACACTGACTTCGACAAAGGGACATTCGAGCGCGGCTTGAATCAGTCGGCTTCAAGCTTAATATGGGCCCTGATAATGCAGGGGCCGTGCAGGCCTTCCTAAGAACTGGTGGTGGCTACTATGTCGGTACGTATCGATTCGGCGAATGGTTAAACATTACTTCATTCTGGTATTTCAAGACGTCGGAGCGAGCTCGCTCATCGCAAATGGTGACATTCACTTGAAATCAGGAGGAGAAATACAAGAATTTACGCGTACTGGCTTGAAGTTCACGGATGGAGTCGAATTAAATGCGGATATTGTGGTCTTTGCCACAGGGTGAGCGTTCCTTGTCATTGTGAAATCTTCGTACACTCAACGCTCCGCCGCATTGCACTCGCGTAAATAGATTCGGAGATCAACGCGAAATCGCGAATGAAATCTGCAGTCCTGAAGTCGCGAAAGCGCTTTCGCCACTCTGGGGAATAGACTCGGAAGGAGAGCTACGGAGTGCCTGGCGTAGTTCGGGACACGCGCAGCTATACTTCGCCGCTGGTGAGGATTGTGATGTTCACACTCAAGGCGTCACTAATGGGATATCTCCCAGGGAACTTTGCCATGTCCCGTCTGTACTCTCACTATCTTGCTCTCCGTATGTCAATTCGCTATTGGCATCAAAGTCTGTTACTGAGATTATGCCTCTTATTTCAGAAATTAAAGCCCAAGAATTGGGAATCTTCGGTGAACGGTGGAGCATCTGAATATTTTCCATTGATGTAATATCAAGTAGTCTGAGAGTCCAATATTCTATTATGGTGTTGTGATCGCATGGTTGTGATATCGATGTGATATGTGTACTGTAACTCAAAGATTGTTATGAAACTTCACATGCAGTCGCTGACCACGGTTTAGGAATGCTTCGCGCATGGCGAAGGTACGAATTTGAAACTGAAGAGTACTTCTTGAACTTGGAGAACTTGGAGCTTCCGTGATCGACTCCCATCTGAGCGCGCTTTCCGCGGAAACCGACAGGATATTGGGCCTCTTTACGGAATCTTTTGATGGTCTTGAATGTTGATAACAAGTTGCGAAGTGTCCCCTATACGAGTTTATTTTGGGGCATTGTTCTCTCGGTACTGCCTTGCTTCGGCCTGATTCATGAACGCCGACAAAATGTGACTATTTCAAAACCTTCTCTCCAGACCTCAGTCTCTCCTCTACTCAGATTATCCACAATGTCAGAAGACGAACACGACTTTATGGGTGAACCCAAGCTCGAATTGCAGGTGACTCAGAAAGAAGAGCCGCTCGAAGAACCTGCTGCGAAGCCAGTCCAGGGCCCTACATTTCCTGACGGTGGGTTCCGAGCATGGATGACTATCGTTAGCTGCTTTCTTTTGTCATTCACATCTTATGGTACGTATGTCATCTATCCGTATTCCGCCAAATGAGTCATGAATTTCTCGCATCGTATTGCAGGCCAATTGAACGCGTATGGAGTTTTCCAAACCTACTACATCGAGAACCAGCTTGCAGATCATTCTGCAGCTGACATTGCCTGGATAGGCAACATACAGCTAGGGCTGATGTATCTCGGTGGGATTGTCTCTGGGTGGGCATTCGATTCGTACGGCTTACGTATAAGTTAATATTTTCATCTTGGAAATGAGCACGGTCAGTAACAACTACATTATAGACACTCCTTATCGTCGGATGGCTCCTTTCTACTTTCAGTCTCATGATGCTCTCTTTGGCAAAAAGATATTATCAGATCATTCTTTCCCAAGGCCTTGGTCTGGGACTCGGAATAGCCATTCAGTACGCTCTTGTATTGTAAAGAACAACTACGCGCAGCTCATCTCTGTCCGCCCTTCCTTCTTTCAGATTCTATCCCTTGGTGACACGTGTTCCCAATTATTCCCCAAATCCTTGCTTACAATGTGCCGGCAATGTATAGCTTTCTGTTCCGAACCATTGGTTCATGAGGCGCCGTGCATTCGCACTTGGAATTGTTCGTGACAAAAACTCTTTTTTCTATCCCTTCGTTTCACTAACCTGTCATACTTTCAGGTTGTTGCAGGTTCAAGCCTGAGTGGTGTCATATTCCCAATCATGCTTTCAAAACTGTTCCAGTCTATCGGATTTCCGTGGACCGTCAGGACACTTGCTTTCATGTGCTTTGCTCTGCAAGGGATCTCGATTCCTTTTGTGAAAGAAAGATTTCCGCCTCGTGCGGGAGTTCCGCTGATTGATCGGTCTGTTTATAAGGATAAGCCCTTTTTATTGCATGTCATCAGCGGTTTCTTCATTGCATTCGGTCAGTAACAACCGTGCTCTCAGTTCTGCCGTACTGACTCATACCAAGGATTATACACACCTTTCTGGTATATTGAGCTCTATGCGCTCCGGGAGAAAATCAATGCCAATCTCGCATTCTATCTCATTTCGATTATGAACGCCGCGGGCCTGCTTGGGCGTGTTAGTCTTGGTCATGTCGCTGACAAGGTTGCCTTCATTCATTCTTCCGTGACGGCATCATTCCCTCTAACCTCTTGCGTAGTTGGGCAGATTTAATATAATGATTTGCACTATATTTCTGTGCATCGCGTCAGTTTTCGCCATATGGATTACGTCGCACACAGCTGTAGAGCTAATCTTCTTTGCTCTTATGTGAGTTCCTACTTTCATTTTTCGCGTCTATGTTATCGAAGATGTGACATTCTTTGCATGTCAAAGATTCGGGTTCACCTCAGGTATGAGTTTCCTTCGAATTCTGTTACTTATGTATATGAGACAACTTTCTACTCTAACCATAGGAGCATACTTATCCATATCACCTTCTTGCACTGTCCAGCTGACATCGGACACAACAAAAATAGGCTCTCGGGTCGGAATTTTCATGTTCGTACAGGACGCGCAGCTTCGGTGAACGCGGCATATTAACTCTAAGTTCCTCAGGACAGGAATGGCTCCAGGAGTCCTCACGGGGCCCTCAATTGCGGGTGGTTCGTTGTCTTATATTCGATCCCACCTATATCTACTAATATGAAAACCCCAAGCGTTATTAAACACAGACGGAGGTTCCTACGTCGGATTGCAGTGCTTCATTGGGGCCTTTATTAGTGCGAGTGCTGTGTTTGCGATAATGGCACGTCTTGCAGGCCAGCCGGACCTTAAACAGAAATTTTGACGGTCCAAGAGTTCTCTCTCCAAGCTTGTATATTCCTTAGGCTGCATGTTTTCTAGTGATATGAATAAATCACTGTTCTCTTTGGGCACATCGGGATGTACCTTCCGTCTCTGTATTTCATATCATGACAGAATAGTACGCTTGCATCTGACTGAATAGTAAGCGAATCCACTTTGCACTGCATACTTGCCGTGAACATCGAACTTCTGTGGGCATGAGGCTTTAACTATGGAGATCGCTTGTATAGTACCTAAAACTAAGAGGTACTGTAAATTAGATCAGGAAATTGGAAGAGATCTCCTCGTTTGATCTTGAAGCTATGCACATAGGCCTCAAATTATAGAATATGCGCGTTTTACTCTGGATAATTTGAACCAATTTTCCATGAATATCGCATAATATTGTTTTCAAAAAGAGAACAAAGCGAACGTTTCCAAAGAAGGCATCCATACCAGAAGGCAGTATATACCATTCCATCTTCCTACTTCGCGAGCCTTCTCGCCTCGACCAAGAACTCTCCATCCATTGTACTTGTAAACGAGTCTTTCGTTGTGCGCTCAGAATTATCCAAGGGCACAATATCGAGATGCGGTAGGATCGCCGCCCATATAGCGACAAACTCATAAGTAGCAAGCTGTGCGCCGGGACTGGACATTGATGGCACAAAGCATTAGTTGGCGAGAAACGGTATTCATAGAGAATAATAGTCACGCTTACCATAATCTTGGACCTGAACCAAATGCATGAAACTTGGGAGCAGGAGGTTTGATAAACTGTCCGACTTCATCTAGAAACCTTCCTGGATTGAAAATTTTGGCGTCATGACCCCAAACCTAGTTGAACATGGGAATCAGAACGGCTACCTGAGTCAAGAAAAGAAGCCGGTGGATGCAAAACTCACAATTTCGCTGCGCATCATATATCTGTCCGACCACAAGACATAGTCTCCACGATTCACTTTGACTGCTGCTATTCCGATTTCTGGTACTGCAGGAAGCGTATCGTCTTCCTCTGCATAGCGAGCATTCTTAGGAACTCCAGGCCAAAGGCGAAGTGTCTCATAAAACACAGCGAGATGAACGGGATATCTCTATTCCGACGTGCGGAAAGTACATTTAGAAACAGAAATCAACATTGAGCATGCCAGGTCACTTACAGATATGTCACCATACTTTAGTACGCTGTCAGATACCGTCTGCTCGGAGGCTTCATCGCGCATGCGAGCAAACCAATTCGGCTCACGCGAAAGCTCGTAAAGTGACCATCCGAGAACATTCAAGAAGTTATCATGACCGGCGAAGAATATAGTAACCATTGTGCCGCAGATTTCGGAATCTGACAGACCGCTATCAATCATCGCACTGAGGAAATCGGTGCCAAGAGCAGTCTGTCCGCCATTTCTTGCCTCGCTGGAAAGTTGCGCTCGGCGTTTGCGCAAGACTGAGCCCGTTGTTTCATAGAGCACGGATCGAGCATTCTTGAACCGACGTTGAGTTCCGCAAAGCTGCTAAACTTTAACATATAAACCTTCACAAAGTCACAAATGCAAAAACCTTGTCGGTGATTTTCCATATAGGATTGTACAGGCGCCTGAGTAATAGGGATTATGACGCATGCTAGAGCAGAATGGAAGGGCTTACCCGCTCGACGTAGTGTTACATTCGTGCATTGCTGCAACCAAAGCATCAGGTTCGTTAAGACACCTATAGTCAGGGCTGATGGTTTCCGGATCCAGTCCGAAAGCCATGCGATACAGCACGGAGATCGCAACTCGCCCACTGAAGTCTGAGTCAAGATTCTTAAGCACGATGCCTATGCCGCAGTCAAAAATGTTTGCCTACTGTTCCAATCAAATTGAACTCCCGCATCTGCTGCGGAGAGGAGCATGTCCACAACAATCGGGATGATCTAGCCTGTTGTTAGCTGAGGAATGCTCGTTCAGGATGAGTTTACCTCATTCATCGCCGTGGAGACTTGTGTATTGAAGTTCTTCACTGAAAAAATGGGCCTTAAGTCCGTTGGTCAGATCGTTGGACGACAGTGTCAGGAGGTGAGTTTTTTTACGATATGAGCTTGCGGCATGAGCGCCATGACGTGCCATCTGTCGCAAACGGGCTCATGGGTCCAGGAAACTCCTTGAATATTGCAAGAGTCGCCATTCCTTTAGTATAGACCGTTGTGTCACCTATAGCTTGTTTTTAGTGCTATGTACGACCGGACACACGTCACAATACAACCTACTCTTACGAATGTGTTCAAGCCAACTGGGATGATTCACCACTATACATCTGCCCCAGTTAGGCATGGTGAATGTATACAGCGGACCATACAATGCACCCACGGTTTCCATCCAATAAAGCATCCGTTTGATATTTGGAATGATTTGAAGGAGGTTCCCGAATATCGGGATGCCTTTCGGTCCAGGCAGGTCTTTGCGTGGCCGGGTACCAACATACCTATCTGGATACTTGGCTAACAGGAGGACGAAGAAAGCAGAGATCGTCGCGAGATAGTACGACATCGGAGTTCAGGGTGCGCGATTGAGTCAAGTCTTTCACAAACAGTAAGAGTTGCTCGAATGTGATATAGGCAGAGTTAGAGTTTGGACATTCGCACATGTAAGACTACCATGAGTGATGCTATCATTGCGCGAAGGATGGCCAGAAAAGAGAGCCATTGAATTCGCCATTTGAAGGAGAGAAGCTCATGGGTTATTCGACATAAGAAGAGCGGCGATATATGGTGATATCGGAGCGGAGGATGAAAAGGGGTTTCCGGGGTCACGCTGGTGGGACACGTCGACATGTCGTCTTCTATCCTCAGTAGTTTGATGAAGTACCAATAAGGCTTCTCAGCTCACACCTCCTGCCGATAATGTTTTATTCTGCGCATCGACATGTTCAACCAGAATGTTCCAAACAAAATTCCTAGCTCCCATCTTAATCGTATTCTTTGTGGCTGGACATTTTTTTCGGCGCTTGTTGCAAGTGGCTGAGAGCGACCATAGTACAGTACTGATGTTATCGATTCGCAAGTGAATAGGTTATAAATCTCAATGTGAGATCATGTCCTGAATCCATGTCATTCAGATCTGCTCTTATCAGCAGTAATGTCTGTTCTTACCTGTCCGCCTTCATTGCTGGAAATTTGTGACCGGACTCAAGAGGAAACTCCGCTATTATCTTTCAACTCTGGGGACACCTCCTGCATCGATGGAGCGCGTTTTTTCAAAATTGCTCTATGCGTTGGCTTCTTGACTTTTGTATCTGGTCTTGATGGTACGGTTTACATTGTTACTTCACTACCTTCCGCCGAGCTATATTTATTTGTTTTTAGTCACCGTCGTCGCAACTGTCGGTCCCGCGATAGGCAAAGAGTTCTCGAAAGAGTCCATGTCCCTCTTCTTAGGGACGACTTTCCTCATCTCTTCTGCATCGTCAACATTGATCTGCGGCAGAAGCTCCGATGTCTATGGAAGAAGGCTTATCACAATCGCTGCCTGTTTGCTCTATACTTTAGGTAGTCTTGCATGTGCGACAGTTGCATCTGTCCCTGGAATCTTTATGGGAAGAGCAATAGCAGGGTTTGGGCTTGGTGGCCTCAACGTGATGATATCAGTCATTCTATCAGGTTCGTTACTGCAAAATGTCTGCTTTCTTCAGCCCATTAATGTCACGGACGTGTAGAGACTGTCCCTTTGAAGTCGAGAGCATTGTGGCATGGTGTCGGAAAACTTATTGCCGGGGTAGGTCGTACTGCAGCTTAAACGATCTTAAATGGCCTTATAGTGCATGCAGATCGCTATGTCAGCAGGGGGGCCCATTGGTGGATGGGTATCCGACCAGCTCACTTGGAGGGCTGTGTTTTTTGGCCAAATTCCGCTCGGAATAATTTCAGCGACTGCGGCGAGCTACGCCCTCCATGATGGGGAAGCAATACGATATCAAGCGGAACTGTCTAGCCGCACTTCGCTGCCTATAATCCCAGACATCGTTGTATACATCCTTGTCACGATCAGCATGTCGGCATTTTACCTTAGCCTCTCTGGAGCTTCCTCCGCCCTTGAGTTATCAAGGACTATCTGCCTTTCCCTTGCGTGTGTTGGACTACCAGCGGCTATCGGGCTTTATTTCACATGCGCATTCACAGGGAAGCCCGTAGTTAGTATTCGTCATCTAAGGTCGAGGAACATCACACCAACAATTTTGATCACATGCATTTCATCGATGTCGCACCAGTCCATCCTATACAATATTCCGCTTTTTGCGACTTCAATCAGTCATGTTTCGGCTACTGTAGCTGGTGCATACATGACGCCTGTATCCGTGGCAGCCGTCCTTGCCACTCTTATAGCGGGCCTACGCATATCAAGAAGTGGTAAATACAAACGTATGATGTTTCTTGGAGCATTTTTTACCGCCATGGGGCCTGTAGCATTCGCATTCATCAGCGTCTTTCCGCCCCAGGCTCCGTTCGACATGATATTGGAAGTGTTGAGCAGTTTCCCGTCGACTTTCGGATCACAGCTCCTCAGTGCAATCTCCATTGTCGTCATTCTTGCTTCAAGTGAGCCTAATGATATTGCTGAATTAACTAGTTATTACAATTGTAAGTGTAGCTCGTATCCTTTTGGATGAACTGCAACTGATTTATGAAACTACTTACAGTGTTTAAATCCCTCGGAGGGGTGGTAGGGACTGCATTGTCAGGATCTCTCCTGGAAGTATTCCTTTCTGCTTGCAGGGCACAGAAGTCGCAAGTTGACGAGAATCTAAACGTGAGGCCTGACGTTTGACTCGTTACTTGTGTGTTGATAGGTTCTCATACCTTTTCAGATCGTGACAAATACATTTATTAAAGCAGCGGCTGAAGCTCGCGGTGAGCAAAGCAATGCGGATTTGTGTTGCTTGAGAAGCGGATTTGGTAGGATGTTTGCCGTCATTGCAGTCATCAGCGTGGTGAACGTCGTTCTACTATTTTTCGGAGTCAGCGAAATACCTCTTGTACACGAATAGCATGATAGCCTTTGTTCGGTTGTACTGTAAATTGTACAAATATCATGGCAACATCGGGACATCGTAGACGATCAAAAAAATAAAATAAAATAAAACGCAGCAATTCGTCTAGCCAGCAGAGAAAGGAAGAGTACGATTCCAAAGGTTTTGCTCACTTAACCGGAGCATCGGCCCACAAATGTATGTGGACATTTCCAGTAGCGCGCATTATCTTCTACATTTGGCATCTGTGCATCGTACTTTTGCAATGCAACAGGAGCGCTTTCGGGCAGCGCGTTCGTATTTCTGTGATTGAGTAGATTGGAGGACGCTCTCTTCCCTGCAGTCTGACGAGAACGTCTGAGACGCAAATTTCGAATCGGATCCAATTCACGCCGGACTCAGGGTCCGGTCACAATGTTACTATATGTACAAGGCAAGGGTCTATTTGCATAAGAGTTCCCAATCACAGTTGCTTTGTTCGAACGAATGTCTTGTTTTGACGATTCGCACCATGAGATCTCCAGTACATAACACCGACCATCGGAGTGCACCGAATCTGAGAACTGTGCACTAAAGCGGAAGCAGGCAGAACAACATAGTGGCATTAGTGCACTGAAGCCGGACATTGAAGCATTACAGTGACTCACTGGGCTTGATGCCACCTGTCATCCAAAAAAGAGATATCATCGTTTTCTTGATATCACGACGATAGATGTGCTCCACACCTGGAACGTCTCCTTGCTAACAGCAACAGTCACGGTGTCCGTCATCAGGCACGCAGTGACAACGTCCGTGAGAGAATCACATTTCATATACTCCATACCTCCGTAGTTTGTTCATTTGCAAGTTGTCGATGTAGTTGATGATATCAGTATAGCGACTCGAACACATTGCGAGGGATCACTTTGATAGTCTTGGGCTGCTTCGTGAGATCCATCTGTTTGATCGTGGCACATACGATCCTGCAGGCTTGATATGGGATATACACGCCGCCCGAAGTACCTTGTCCAACGTGCACGAGGTTGCGGCGGAGTTCCGTCGAGTCCGCGTACAGTCCTGTGCCTTATCCTTTCCCTGTCGCCGATATAGAAAGTACTGTAGCTCGAAGGTACTATTTTTGCGTGGTGTACCCCACCTATCTGTGCGTGTCGAGGAAGAAAGGTAGAGGCAGCGGAAAACATGACGGTGTACGGGGAAAAGATAGTGAGAACTTGCTCGACATCTTTCGAACCGTTCAAGAAGAAAAGTGGTTCGGAGAACTACTTTTATTGAACGGTTCGAAAGAGTAAATTAGAGTAGATCATAGCAGAATGCTTCAACAAGATGAAGTTCTAGGTGGTGGAACGAACCAGTCCAAGCAAAAGAACGAATCAATTCGGGAAAAGGAATCGATAAGGCGAGGAACAAATAATTTCTACAAAACACATTGTTCGAGCATATGAGTATCACGAAAGATCGGCTAGGAACAAATAAAGGATGTGGTTGTGAGTTGGCTGGCATCATGACACTACGGGCAATTTAGTATTTTACATCGGATGATAAATGGATTGATATGTAATTTGATATTTTCAATATCATTCAATATCATACTGCATATCCTCATTAGGGATATTTAGAATATCATCGGAGCAGATATCCCTAAAAATTATCCCGATTGGTCAATCAAAATATCTGCTTTGAAGATATTCTAAATACTTTGATGATATTTTAAATATCCCTTATGAGGATATGCAGTATGATATTGAATGATACTGAAAATATCAAATTACATATCAATCCATTTATCATCCGATGTAAAATACTAAATTGCCCGTAGTGTGACGATAGAATGCTGTCACGTGGTCGTGTCAACATTTTTTTGTAATCACAACTACCCAAGAGATCCTGACCTCGCCTCGACTCCGGGTCCGACTCGAACAATTTGACAATCCAGACTCCGGAGACTGAGCAGCGGGCATAAGCATATGCGATTCGAGTTAACGTATTATTACTCAATGGCAGGGCGAGAGTAGTCGTGAGTCAAATTCCTTCTTGTGCGCTCAAAGCGCTCTTCGATCCCTTTTTAGTTGATATTGTACTTTGTAACCAGACACACGTACGGTAGTGTTCCTTTGTTTGCTCCTCAAGCGACCACGCAAATGCAGTAAATACCACGTTTTTCTCGGAATAATGCTCGTTATGGTGCCATATGTATAGGGAGAGGGACTCATAGGGAGTTGAATTTGACTGATCAGCTGCGTATTCGTGCCATCGGCGTAAGTTGTTGTAAATTCTTCATAATTCGGAGCTCGATAAGGAGATGATTATATACTGTCTGGTTTCTTGCAGAGATTGTCTTCAATTTCCACAGGGGATTTTCGATTACTGCCACGGAAAACACAGAAGTAATTCCATTCTGCTGGATGCGACAAAATGTATATATTGGTTTTATAGGTTTTCCGGTAAACATGAAGTCGTCGCATTATACATAAGAACGATTCCTGATTCTCAATCTGCTGAAAAGTGGATATTGAGCATTAGTGATGTCCGCCTGGATTGAAAAAGGTCTTTCAAGGCTGAACCGCCCCTGTCGTGTACGTCAATCTTTCCAGCTTATGCACTGTAAATGAGACATCAGATAATAATGAAGCCGTGAAAATCACCATTTGTACCTAGTCTCGTAGTTGGGGTTTGGTTCTGCTACGATGCTCGGCCAGAACATCTTGTTTCCTGACAGTCTTTGAATGTACGAGAACTTCCATCCAGATGCCTCAATTATATCGATGAAGCCTTGAATGGTCCTTTCTCCCGCATTGAGATTGGTTGTCACCTTCGATATGATGGTTATGCTGTGCTATCTATATTCATCAACCACAGGAATTGCTTACGATAATGTCGATTGCATAGGACAACATGTTAGCCCCACCCAAGTTGGGAAGCAACGGTGCAGGTGGAGACTTTGTTGGCGCTGTAATAGCCTCTTTAACAGGCACTCCTTTCGATTCGCAAGCATAGTCCATTATGCTTTCCACAATAACGAGTTTCGTCTTTCCTGGAATAGCAGCCTTGCGTAAATTCTTGAGAATCTGTATGGCGTATTTGTCGGACCAGTCGTGCAAAATCCAGCGTAGAAGGAATACATCTGGAGATCCCGGAAGCGTGGGCTGATCTTTGAAGAAGTCGGTGGCTTTAGTGAGGATTCAGCAGGAGTCGACATGCGGTATCACACAAGCAAGATATGGCGTCTTACCAATGAAATGGACTTTTCCATCAGTTACGTGAGAGGGGAGACGCTGTTTCCAATTCTGTTGGGGAGATTAATATCTTGTCTGTGGTCCAGATATGTGCTTCTTACTTTCTTTGCCTGCTCTATCACAGATGGTCTATCCTCCAAAACAACCTGTATATTTGGGAACTTTTTTGCTACCTCCAACGGAACATGACCAGTGCCACTCCCAACGTCGACGAGGATCCCATTTTGAACCTCGTCCCAATTGTAGCCTTGGAGCAGTCGTAAGTACGAAAGAAATGGTCGCATTGTCTTCAATAGCTTACCCGCTAGTATTGCCTCCGGATGCATACTGTTCGCTCCGGACATGACTAGGTTGAACCTGTCTCCTCGATAGCGGTTCTCCGGCAATTCATAGTATTCCCACAGAGGCAAGGTTGTGTTCAGGGCCCTCTGGGCACCACTGTCTGTTACCTCCTCGGAGAAAGCCGTCTTTGGATCTAACATAACGCCTTTGAAGGCCGCTGCTGCCAGCATGACTTCGTCCGCTCTAGTCTTATTTCAAAATACGAATTTTCTCTCGTAATTAATTTTACTTACCCGTATCCAGCAATCGCAGCGAATCCGGACGTATTCGTGTGTTTTGATGGAGAGCTACACAGTATTAGTTCGTAAGGATTGCCAGCAGAGCCTAAGTCACGCACAAGCACTCCTTTGGATCCTTTCCTGTATCGAGCAATGATGATAAGAGGTTATGAGCGAAAGTCTTCTCTTTTACCTCGCGGAAATAATGGTTTGTTGCCAGGAACCTAAGTACACGTTCTATTTGCTCAAAGTTTTCATATGAGTGATGTGTCTCGGGTGGCAGGTGATCGTGCTCACCAAGTTTCTTGGGATCAACTCCGCTCTTTTTTGCGATATCTTCAACGTGCATGCCCTAGTGGCGATGGCGTATTAATGGCGTGTTACATCTTTCGGATTCCTCTCACCTTGGGACCGGCATTTCTGATAATCTCTGCCACATTAGTCGCTTCTGCAATTCCAAGGCAGACAGGCAATGTGAACTACGAATGTTTTTACTAAGATGTGGATCAAATTGTAAATCTCTGCGCTTACCCTGAAAGCGGAATTCCACAAATTGACAACGGGTGGCTGTAAGGTTGCGACGAGTTGCAGAGCAGCAGCAACCGCGATGTTTATTTGTTCCGCGATAGCTGGATGGTTGCGAATGCCATCGGGAGTGAATTCAGAAGGATGTATAGGGTCATTAAGAGAAGGAAAGTGCTTCTCATTGCTCTCGCAGATGTCTAGCACTTTTGTTACAGAAGTTGAGATTATGTCTCGAAGGGCTTCGAGTTCGTTGGCCATGTTGTCTGTATTAGTGTCGTCTGCACTGGAGGAAAACCTCGAGACGGCGCCTTCATTTTATACCTCACCATGAAACCCAGAACAAACTCCGACTAACCAACTATGGAATCATCAATACATGTGCCTGTCAGATTGTCTGTATTGGAGCTCATCCAAACATAGCATGTTCACAACTAACGAATTGTGTTCATGTGAAAGTCTGAGATTTTTGGATGCCGAGGTTTCTGGGAAGTTCAAGGCTGAAATCTTCATCTCTTCTAGGCGCGCGTATACAGAATACGATTATCAGTAGAACGGAGAACTAAAAAGACACTGATGGACCGATGGAGAAGAAGATGAGAGACCCGAAGCCTCTTCTCAGGCACCGCGCGACAGATATGGACCCTTAAGCAATGATTTGCTACAAATAGAGCCTCTTCATTCAACTTACTCATTGGGAACTGCGAAATGACTAATATCCTGGCATTACTACTCCAGTCAAAAGGTACTATTATTGCTACAGCGTCTATCCTCAGTATCTTGATTGCCTCGTGTCTACATAATATATAAGGTATTTTCGTCGTTTAAGCAAAGTGTAGTATATTCTCCCTATATTGAATTTGTATGTCATATTATTCCCAAATCGTCGAGATAGGAAGTATCATCTTACTTAGCCATTGGCAGATGCACCACGGTAGCAATGAGCTGCAATCTGTCGTGAAATAAAGACGGTATGGCGGCTTTTTTCGGGTTCATGTCTTCCTACCGACGTTTGATTGATTGATCGGAGAACTGGAAGTCTGGTCATGAGCCATTGATGTACACTACTTCTCTCAGTTAAGTTACAAGACCGAATCTCACGACAAATCGAGAAACGTTCCTGAGAAACTCCACGATATGATCGGGGAAGTGGCACTGCATCTGTGAGTTTTGCGTTGGATGAGATGGGACACACTAGACTTGACTTCCGGACCGGGGTATTGAAATTGAAAGAAGTTCTTGGTGAATTAACTTTCCGGAAATCAGACATATGGTAAGGATTCAATCAGAATCAGGGACAACTCTGGGTGAACCTCTGAATCTGAAAGTTTTCGAGTTGCTGGCGGCGAATATTTTCGCTGTCTTCTTCTGAGACCTCAATGTTAGGTATTGATACTCAAGGAAAATCTAAAAGAAGTGCAGGGTGTCCAATTCCGCATAATACACTTGTGCAGGCCATTGAAATCTGTGGAGTATCAGCTTCTATTTCATTTCAGTTTCTAGCCAATTTCGTAGCACCCCGGTATCTCCGTTCACTGTTCAGTCAGCAGACGGCATAGTTAATCCATTTGAAACCATCTCTACAGATGGAATGCCATTGTGCAGAGGTATCAAAAGAAGATATTACCGTCTCTCCTTCAAATTGCAAGGATCATCGGTCGCTTTAGTCAGACACCTGTCGAGGGTATCACATATTGCGCCGGTGGAGGAAGATGTACCAGATCTAGGACAATTGAGCACTCGTTTGAGTGGATTAATTGATGTCTACCAGTGGCTACTATGGAACTGCACAGATCTCGGTAAAAATCAGGCCCAAATGTTGGACCACTCGGTCATCAGGCTGCGGAGACTTGTTCATCAGGGAACATCATGCTTGTGTGAGATACCGGTGTATTGACCACCGATCATCGCACTTCGCACTGCAGCGGAGTCTCTTACTCGGACAATAATCTATTTTAAATGATAAAGAAAACACATAAAACTGTAGGAATAAGCGCATCTTCCTTTATACAGCATCAATACTCACAACATGGCCAGTAGTAACACTCCTGAAGCTGTGTTGTCTACTTTGGCAACTATTGGAAGGCAAATGTATGTTCAAAGTTCTCTCGTCTACGTAGTGATCATTCACCAAAATCAACAGACTAGCTACGAAAGTCTGTATGGTGTGCCATAAGACGATGATATATACTCATACTTGTGTCTAGTTCGCATTCATATCGTTCTATGCATTATATCTATATGATTATTGCTTGACGTTATCGGATGAAGTCAATACACACATCCCCCTTCCCCTTGCTCCTTTTGCTGACACTGCTTTTCTTGAAGGTCGAGTATATCTGGAAGCGAAAATTTACCTTCGGTACAGTGTTTCATATTATGCCTGTCGCAAGTTCTCAACGACGAACCAAAGTGACATTCCTGTTCTACATGGTAAGTCTCAGCACATTCCTCGCTTTGAGTTCGAAGAAAACTTATCAAGATTGAAGAATCGTTACTACGCTATGGCGGTATTCACAGTTGTCTTGAGCGGTGAGACAGGCATATGAACGGCTAATTTGGTGCTCGAGGCTAATGAACGAATGCCATCTACATACAGGATTCTTTTCACCGTTATACACTCCACAGGTGAGACGAAAATGTACCTTACCAAATTCTCAATTCTTAACTGCAGTCGCTACAGATGTATGCCATCCTGTATTCATTTTTCCAGACTTTACCCTGAAGATTGCTAGATGCAATCATTATAGCTCCTTCTTACCGCTAGCTGTCGGGCTCCCAATGCTAATACTTCCAGGAATAGTGATGGGGCTAAGGTCAGTCAATGTATAGGGCGCTGTCCAATCCGAATGTCTCAATACCTTCTACCGTATCGCCAGGGTTTCGGCTTTATACTCTCAAGGAAAGATTGTCACCTACTGCGTATTTCTTTTCCTATCCGCGGAGACGGGGGTGGCGTTATGGATCTACACTCGTCCAGGCAATGGTCGTAAGTGGTTACAGTACAAAAGATCGAATCTTTGGCTTAGGAATGTTATAGCCCTTCAGCTTCCTGACGTTGTCCACGGTGACGCATTCCATAGTGCGTACTGAAAATATACTTGATCGGTAAATATATCTGAGCCTGTATCGTCACCAGTCTGTATCCAAGAGGTGGCCCTGTGAGCATGTCACGACAAATTGATGCGAATGCAGACTTACCAAATCTACTCTTTGAATTTAGTGGACATATCCAAGCAGCGGCATTCCAGTTTATGGAGACTGCGTATGACACGATTATATTCATAATGATCATTCAAAGGACGATCCAGACATTTCGGAGTGGCCGGAAATCGATTCTTGCCGTAGTTGGCGCTCACGGAGTTCTATATTTTTTGTACGTCATCATTCTCCCTTTTTACAACGGCAGGCATGTTTTACGCATTAAAAGTGTCGTCTTCACTTGCAACTTCACGTGGGCCATGTTTATCATTTTTCAACCGGTCAGTCGATTTCGTATCGAGCCTGCTTTCTGGCTTATGCTCAGGGCATTGATTTCCAGGATGGACTGAAGTACTCAGCGGCATTGTGAGCTTTAACGTTATTTGAAACAAAACCATATTAACGGGACCTTGTGTGTCTAGGCCGACAACCATGTATGCTTCCAAGCTTTCAATCTCGATGAGGTTTTCTGACGTTTCAGCATACAGAATGGGTTGCATTGTTGTCAACCGAATTACGCTGGACCTGCGAGCTTCATCGTCGACGAAAGGCTGGTTTGAGTCGGTTCACTGTACACCAGCTGGTGATTCATCTATACCACTTCGACCACGAGACAACCGGAACGCTCCGATTGATGAGACCTATTTGGGCTACATGGGCGATGTCATCGAAATGTCAAGGATGGGACTGTATAAAAGTGCCTGAACGTGTCATATAACATGAAGAAAACTTTGGGTATGTGAGTGAAGAATGTTGCCTCCTGATGTGGGTGGAGAAACAAGACGGTTGATCACTTAAACACCGCGAAAGAGGAGACTGTGGTAGCTGTAATAAATTGCAATCGTTTTGCATTGTAGGGACAAGTGTTGGAGTAGTCTTTGAATCGATGGCTCTTAATGTATGTTTTCAGGAAAAAAATATGATACCTGACTACCATAGCCTTGGGTATACCCGCCAAAATGACGTTGAATGTATATACATGGTACGTGTTCAATACGCGCCTCAAGCATGCCCGCGCACAAGTAGAACGTGCTGAGTACCGAATCAACACCATTCAAGTCGCGGATTGTTGGAGGCGCAAGGTGAGAAATCGGGTTCGGTAGGAGTGTCGTTTATCAAGAACCTGTGTGCCATGAGTATGATATCAAGGGACGTTTTCTGGCACTTATGGCTTGCCTTCTGATTATCTAACTCGTCATCTACAGTAGAGTAGAATACGTCATTATCCATAAACCAATATACAGATGGATCGCCGTAAGCTCCTCGTTGCCCACAGTAGATTCATTTTGGTCTGCCGGAGAAAGCAGTTGCAAGACCAGACAACTATACGAGTTGTGGAGCACCTGCTCTGCATGTTCTCCAAAAATGTCCCTAGCCAGGAAACACACGCGATGCATGGCGATTTATAAAGGAATAAGTATGAAGCTAAGGTTAGTATGGTTAGCAGAAGAGCCATAGAATACCGACTTCAACGTCATTGAGGTGAAGGCACGCGGCACTCGGGTCCAAAAAGCGACGACGGGATTCATCTCCCGCCGACGAGGGCCCAGTGATTAAAAACAGCCACAGAGATAAAAACAACTTTGAGAGACGGCTCGGAGTCCGGCGAATCGTACGACGTCGCAAGTGCACGTGCCCTTTTTGGGACCCTCATGCATATGACCCGACTACGCTTTACTATCTACCCTCATTCCTCACTGTCGTTACTTACTTATTTCTTTGCCATGGTATATATTAGCAGGACTAATGTATGGTACTCTATCCGTTTACCCTACGAGCTCACCAGGGTGCAAACGAGACTATTGATTTGTGTTTCTGACCTCCTTTGCGTGCTATGCTCTCTTGGATCGACCCAGATTACAACGGCAACCCAAACGGCCGTCATGCGAGAAGGCAAGTTCGCCACAAGCTTTCGGCCCTCACGTCCTTACTTCTTTATCAGAATGCCTAACGTAAAAAGTTGTGTTGTAGACTCACACAACTACCCACCTCTATGAGTGCGATATGGTCGACAGCCCTTCCGCAAAAGTCCACTTGGCAAACAAGATTGATTCTCCTCTTCGGTATCTGGCATTTCCGGAAGATATCCTATCCTGTATACGTGCATGATACATTGGTTCTCGCTCCCATTTCGCTGGACGTAGCCGTTTTCCCTGGTTCTTCTTTCATCTCATTTGAGAGGTGTTTCATGCAATGACGCGTTGAGTTCGTACTGAGTACTTAGAAAGAATCATGTCGTCATGATACCGTGCCTATGAGGTTAGCTATTCTACTACTGTAAAAGACAGGCTAAATTTATGGATCATACGCTGGTATATAGATTCGATATAGCGGATGTCCTATCATCGCTGTAGGCTACCGAAATCGTTCAAGTATAGAATCTGAGCGAGTGCGACATGCATACGGAGGGCTACGGTGTTTGACGAAGGCAAGTGCTTCCCCTCCGTGGGTTAGGCGGAATGAAATATCTATTTATTTGTCAACTTTCTTATGTAGGAAGTCTGGAACGGTTTTTGATCCTCGACTGATATGGCAGTACTATCAGTATTTCCACCGGCTACCCAGATATTGAAAGTCCGCATCCATTAGAAAAGGGAATAACATCGCCTGGCCGCGTACACCATCCTCCCGGCTTTATGCTCTGCAAGTGGCATATCAGCCAATGACGAGACATAAAAAACGAACGCCTGTACCTAGTACCGTAATTGACGTTCGGTTCTGCTACAATGCTCGCCCAAAGCATGTAGTTTTCCGATTCCCTCCGAATATGAGAGAATCTCCAACCAGATGCTTCCAAAGGTCTATGAACCATGGACGGTCCGCTCTCCTGCGTTTAGAGTGGGGATACCTTCATTTTGCTGGTAACCGTAATCACACATGGATGAATCGTTAAATCTGCTTACTATTATGTCAATGCATAGGGCACACAAGTTTGCGCCGCCCAAATTGGGGAGTAGAGGCACGGGCGGAGGCCTAGATGATGCTGTACGGCTCCAACTTCTTTTACAGGTACCTCTTCGGGTTCACAAGCGTAGCTCATCAGGTTTTCAATAATAACCAGCTTCGTCTTCCCCGGGATTGCAGCCTTTCGCAGCTTCTTCAGAATATGTATAGCGTACTTGTCGGGCCAGTCGTGCAAAATCCAACGCAGAAAAATATCTGGAGGACCAGGGAGCGGCGGCTGATCATCAAAGAAGTCGAAG
>VVIT01000012.1:1130318-1340953 GCA_009806525.1 Sanghuangporus sanghuang | reverse complement strand
TCCGTTCCGAGACTCAGTGGTCACAGGAGGCATGGGATCAACCACCGTCCCCCGTTGTGCATACTCCTGGTTTCGCATGTGGAAGAGAACGTCGACCGAAGTGCTCCCAAATGACACGTCGTTGATTGAATCGCTAGGATTTGGTATCAACTTTATTCTCTAATATAAGAACTTGCATTAGTGCTGGAGCAATATGCACAGTCATACAAGAAAAATGAACATACGGGATCGTTGAAGGGTACGCTATCGAGCTCGCACTGAGGATAAACAGGATGGTCGCTTAAGATGTCCGGATGCTGGGTCCTAGGAGTATCAAGCTCTGAGGCGAAGCTTTCAGGAAATCCTCGAGTGGTTCCACAAAGCGACGCTTGAAATCTTTGCCGGTATCTCTTCGACTTCACCAGATTTTATGAGCGGGTGAGCTGCATCTATAAACCGGACCCAGCTTTGCTTGACAGATTGATGTGATGGACTTTGTGGGGCTTTAAAGAAGTACATACCAGAAGCAGAACGGAAGGCGGGGAAGAGCGTAACTTTTCCATCAAGGCATTGAAGTACTTATACTCAAGGTCAACTTCAGTGGTGTATGGCCCGCATGCCATGGCCATCGTAAATGCCTTGTGGTTAGGTGGCTCTGTCGAAGGACTCGGCAGAGGCAGCTGGAATTGAAATGAGATTGAAACGGTAAACAGCGAACACAACTACAGAAACTCACAGAAAGGATCTCTTCAACGGCAAAGAATCCTCCACCTCCGTTTCTGCCTCGAAGTGCTACGATTGATCCCGGAAAAAGGCCAATGCTGTTCGCGCCCTGCGGAGCACCTCGTAATTTCAAGCTAGAGCTGAAGCGCAAAGGCACGCGGGAGCCGGAACCCATCATGCGCGAGGACTCGAGGAAGATAGTTCCTTCTGAGAGTTTTGCGGATGCGCTGGCGGAATCAGGATCGTTGCAGATACGTCCAACCACTACAACATCCTCCTACGGCAGAATTGAGCATTGTTTAGCAAGGAGTTTCGTGCAGGACAACGGTACCTCTGAAGTCGCAGACGGGTCTCCAAGATCATCAATGTTGTAATGCTCTCGAATCAGCTCGCCGAATTCGTCTATTCGTTCATCAAGGACTATACGGAAAGAATTGAGTTGGTGTATGCTATTTCATGCTTCTGGACGAACTTTCGCTTCTTTCTGAAATCTTCTCGTACATATATCGATCTTAATAATAAGGTTAGCATTAGTCTCGCAGAGCCGAAACTACAACGATGCTCACATTTTCGTGTTCTCCTATCCTCTATGGGAATCTTGAACGAAACACTGGGAGCGGCCGTCGCAACCAGCTTTGCGTCCGATCCCGACCCTCGAGGCGCCTTTCGTACAAGATGGGCCAAGGCCAGTTGTCGACGTTGAGCATTCATCTGCTCTTTCTGCTCTTTCAATCTCTTTGCCTTCATTTCATCGACGAGCTTGATTTTGACCGACTCGGCAGAAGCCGCTGAGAAGGTAGGTCGCTCAGCACCCAGTGCCGCATTGGAGGATCCGTATCGCAACGACTCCCATATCCAAAAGAAATTATCACCAGACACGTTATAGTCCTTGCAGATGCTAATACCTGCATGTCCGCAACGCGACGCGTCAATTGCTACAAAGAAAATGACGGATTAAAGGAATGCGTACAGTCTGAAAGTAACTTCTCGTTATCCTCCAGCTCTGGGATATTTTTCAGAAGCTCAGTGCGTAAATGTGCTTCCGCCATGCTTGAATGACAGTTGCAATGCAATGTAAGAAGATAGTGGGTGAAAGTGTCCAGAGCCGCGACAGACGCGTCGTTGATCTGGACGCGACACCGATGTCACGTGTACAGTACATAACTTCCTTTCAACGCAACGACCTCTTGTTGAACGGCCTTGTTTTCTTCTTCGGACCACCATGACTGACTTGTCTGCATTGCTAGAGTCGTCGAAGGCTCTGACGGCTCATTTGGCCCGTCCAGATCTACCTTCTGTCAACCTTTCTTTGGATCAAATTGAGGCTCAGTCAAGACGCCTCGTTTCTCGACAGCCTGGTGTTTCTGCAGACAATGACAGGGCGTAAGTGGTCCATAGTGCTGCATAGTCTGATTACTAATGTACTTGAGCAGGAATTATATACTCGCTCAAGCACACGTTGATGCGCCAGCATTAGCAAATTCTATTGCACATCTCAACGCTTCAACCACATTCTCCCCCCTGCAGCCGCTTCATGACACAGACGTTTCGGGGTTCCTTCGTCATTCACATGAACAAAATCTCATTGCAACTATTGAGGAAGGTCGGCGTGAGACACAGGAGGACTTCTATCGCGTCCTCGAAGACCGCAGTAGGCGTGATTGGGAGGCACGGAAGAAGCGTATTTTCGAAGAGCTCGGAACGCGAGCAGGTGCACAAGGGAAAACAAGCACTGAACTACGGAAGTCTCTGAGAGCAAGCACAGCGCTTGGGGTAAGCCATACTTCCCTATTCTCATCTCGGTCTTTTCTAAAAGTCCATACAGCAATCAATTTCTGCTCCTCCGGCGAATAATCTGCAGTTCCAAAGCAAGATGCTTGCATATGATGCCGCCGTTGCTGAGCTCAACAAGGCCAGGTTACGGGGGATATCCTTTCCTGTTATACACGCGTTGCATAGGATTGCCAGAGATATTTCCACAGATGTTCGTTTCCTGTCTGCTTTCATTTCAAGATTCAGTTTCTTATTGTGTCTCCAGCGCTTCTCACAAATACCACAACTCTACCATACGTTGAGTAAAATCGCCGACGAACCACCGGTTCTTCCGCCTATCGAGCACGCCGGAGCGCATATCCTTAACGCGCCGCGCTTTGAGAGGAAATATGCTCGCGTGTACCTCGGCGACCCCGAGTCAAGAGAAGCTGTAGCCCTCCGAATTCAGATCGCCACGGGAGCACGCACGGCTCTTGAGGAACAGTATTGGGATGTTCTTGAGAAGACCGTGCAGGCTCGTCCTGCAGATGCGCGCTTAGGTGGTGACCCTAGCATCGCAAACCATGTTCGAGCTTTCTTACTGCTACGATATTATCGTGGTGGTGAATGGGAAGAACGTATTGAAGTGCGTAAAACTGAAACATACTGTAGCTATAATTTCTTATCTACTACATATACGTGTAGCTTGTCGGAACTCAGCCAGTCTGGGCGAAGTTGTTATACCTCATCCGTACAGGACATCGAGAGGAGGCTTTGGAGGAAGCATTGACTCATTCGAAGGGCCTAGAGCACCGTGAACCGGGTTTCGTAGATTATTTCAAGACTTGGATAGGTTCTCCAACTGGCAGGTAAGTCCCTTCTCTAAATTTCTCCTGTTGTCCGGAGTACTGATCGTTGCTAAACAGACTCTCGAAGTCCGCGCGCGACCATTTGCAAACAATGTACAACACGCATATGTTGAACTCAGCAACGGCGGATCCGTTCAAACTCGCGCTTTTCCGGTTGATGGGCAAACTTGACCCTGCGCGGCGGAGTATTCCATTAGTTACTGCAACCGCGGAAGATTGGCTTTGGTTCCAACTTGCAATGATAGATGAGGAGGAGACTGGTGGCTTGCGTGCACTGGCTGAAGTCCTCATGAGCTATGGAGAGCGCCACTTTGAAGGTACTCCGAGCCAGCGTCGTCTTGGGATGTGGGCAAATGTCCTGCTGATGTGTGGGCAATTTGAGAGGGTAAGGTCTATGCGGTTTGTTCAACACCTGAACTGTGACTGATAATCACCGTGCAGGCCGTTGCTGCTTTAGATGAGAATCCAGAGACCAAAGTTGAAGCTGTTCACCTAGCAATCGCCCTTGCATATCACGGCCTTCTCCGTGTTCCATCGAAGAAAGAGGCCTCTGACTACGACATTTGTATGTACTCTTGATTCTTCTTTTGTATCCATCCTACAGACTGAGTCTCTGCACACAAGTATGGATATCGCAAGATTCTCTTCCAGCCCTCAACTTTGCAGCTCTCATCCACAAATATGTCCGCCCATTCACTAAGCTCGATTCGCAGCATGCCTTGCAGTACGTCACGTGTATGTGCCTGTCGGCTGATCAAGGGGACGGCGTTGGGAAGGAGCAGATCGAGTACGCGTGGTCGGAGGTCCGCAAGATAATCGTTCTTGCCGAAGGCGCGGGCTGGGACGAGCTTGTTGGCGGCTTGCGAGCGGATGGATCACGATACGTGAGTTTGTTTTATCAACGTACTATGCGAAAACTAGAACGTGTCGCATGTAGCCGGGTATAATCGAGCAAATGTCTCAGCTCCTTCTGCTCAAGGACAGTGACGAATACTGCGAGAAGATCATCCGGGGGGCAGCGTCACTATGCGAACGGGAGCGACGCACGCTCGAAGCAATCAAGCTGTACAACATTGCTGGCGCGCATGATACAGTCATCTCGTGCCTCGCACAAGCGCTGGGTGAGATCGTCTCGCAACCAGACGGCGGAGGAGAAGAAGGTCGCCGCATCGAAGCGACCGCGCGGGAGATTTATTACCACTACTCCCGGCTCAACCGCGCCGCTGGACGGGCAAGAGATGCTGTCAACGTGTTACTCCGCCTTCGTGATGCAATGGCCGCGAAGGAAGGTGGAAGGCTTGAGGCGGCTTTGGAGTCCATTGAGTCGACGGAGCTGGTGCCATTCGAGGGTGACGCGGCGAAGTTGAACCGCCGTGCTGCTGAGTTCGAGTCGACGTATGACGATGCAGTGAAGCGAAACTTGCCAGTATACCTGCCACTTACGATGGAGATCCTTGCGGAGCTACATAAGAAAATCAAGAACTCTTCTATGGCCGAGGCCAGTAAAAAGATGGTGCGTGAGAAGGGATTTCGCTACACTGTCCAGACTAATCAGTTTGTTTTTCTGTTAGTCTCTGGACAAACTGCGTGTAAAATCACGTTCACTTGTTATGTTTGCGGGCATGTTACGTTTTAGGATGATGCCGGAGGTGTATTCATACTTGGCTCGATTGGATGTTGAAATCTCACTTTAGACATTAACGATGATGATGCTATCCTTTGTTTTTCGTGTATCAGTACCAAATACGAACGCTATGCTATGACGAGTAGACCGAAAGTCAGAGTGTCCCAGATACATTAAGAGTCTACAACTACAGAGGAAGTGAAATAGGTATACAATGCAACTACCCATCCTAGACAGAGACCACATTAACTCGCCGCTTTCACAGGTGCTTTCCCCTTCTTAATCAACTTGATACCGAAAGCATTCGATGCAGTCTTCTGCTTCTTCACCGCCGGAGCTGCATTTTTCGAGGCAAGTAAAGATTTGGCGTTGTCTGATAGGAGCTTGTGCAACTCTGGTTCGTCCCCGTCTGCCTTTCGCTTGACCACGACAGAAGATGTTGATGGTTTCGGTGATTCTTCCTCAGGTTCTGTTTTGAGTGCTGGCCCCGATGGACCAACTCTCGAGAAGACTTCTCGCACAAGCTTTTCATCCTCTTCGTCTTCCAACCGTTTAGCTGCTGCCTCTTCTTGTTCCACCTCATCCAGAGCGAGCTTGTCCAGAAGGTCTGAAGAAGCTGCTACTCGTTCATTACGAGCATTTCTTGCACGAATGTCTTGCAAGGCATCCAGTACATCCATCTCACGCTTCGAGTCCAATGTCCTGTTCTCCAACGCCTTCATCGGATTGTTCTCCTCTGCCTCTAATCGTGCGAGCTTGTCTTCCTCTTCCGCGGCGGCTTCGTCTCGCCACGGCTCGAAGTTCCGCGACGCACCATGTTCGGCAGCGTAATCTGTGTTTTTCGGATCCGTCTTGAACGTAATCTCGGCGGAACACAGGGTACATTTGATGTAAAAACGGAAGATCTTGATCCCATAGTAGGTCTCCCCTTCGACCGTCTCCTTTCGTGCATTGAACTTCTTGCCCTTGTAGATGTACTCGCCGCAAGTGTTACACCGCCTGCATATGACATGTAAGGATATAGACGGACATTGATAGTACTCAAAGTTACTTACATTGAGAAGGGAGCCATGAGACGCACAACCTGCTGAGAGTTCCTGGGGACTTTCCGTCGAGGGATCAACGACGGGTCGAAGTCCGGCGGAATGTACTTGTTAAGAACTATCATACAAACGTGGCTTAGCACAGATTTCAGCACTCAAGTTATCGGAAAACTTACCTTTACGTTCCGACATGTTGCAGTAAGTTCCAGAGAAGGATGCAAAGACTCAAGGTTGTGAGTGGATGAAGTTGTAAAGAAGTCCCGTGACCAATGAGTCAGCTCCAGTTGTCAGTTAATTACGTAAACAGTTAGTGCCGAAAATGGAGATAGAAACAACTCGTCACATGAAGCAGGAGATGACAATTAAAGTCGATACGAGAAAGAGCTAGAAGTGACCACTTCTTGGAAAAGTGATTACTACTTACGAGGTTCTCAAATAAAATTCATAGCCACATAAGCATTTGTTCATATTGTGTATAAAAATATACAGTTCAGTGAATAGCTATAAGACAAAGTTATATCGATATCCATGAAATAGACAGAGAAAGAAGAACGATGGTGACATGAAGTCTATCGGCCATCAACACAAGAATCAGTATGCTCCAGGCCAGGCATCTCATAATCTATCGGGACGTCTTTTCGTTCCATCCAATCCGCATCATCCCCTCCAAGATCTACACCAGTCCCACAATCCAGCCTCCGGCGCGTTGGGAGGTCTTTTATGTCGATCCCATTCTTCCGTCTCACGACGACGACGAAATGCTCGCCGTGCCAACCGATAAAGTCGAGCGACGGCACTTCGTGTGCGATTAGTCGGACACTGTCATACCATAAATCGGTTTGGACTTGAAATTCTTTTTCTGACATTGCTGAGATTTGTGGTCTTCGGCGTCGTGAATTGTGCAGGTGGAGCATCCCAAGGGAATGAAAGGGTGAAAATAGAGATGAGTATTCTTCCTGTAGGAGAGTAGAAATAGATTAGAAACAGACACGTAGAATCGAAGTAGAATGCTGACGATCGGTCTGTCTGAGACGACAGTAGATAGATGCAGAGCAACCATGTGTATTGGGATGGAGTTAACGAGCTTCGCAATAGCCACGTCATTCAAGTTCGGAATCCTAACTCGTAGGGCTCTCAAATTGTCAAGGCAAGGCAGAATGCTCTGTACAAGATCCCATGGACAATTCCCCAAGTCCAAACGTCTGAGCTTCGGTCTACACCTGACGAATTTTGTCACATTCGCAAAAAGTTCTCGGTCGTCGTCATGCCCAACCAGAATGAATCGGAAGGACTCGAGGTGAGGTAAGAATGAATGCTCGCCTGCGATGACATGATCGCTCCCAAACACCACGCTCGCTGCTCCGGGCTCTTCGAAAGTTCCATGGAGAGTAAGGCTCTGCAAACTGTGGGCGTGTGCAATCCGGGAAAGGACGACGTGAGAGATTCGCGTATCGACAAGGTCGAGGTGTGTGAGGTTCCGGATGGAGTCGGACTCAAAAGCGTGATCCCAGCTGTGATCCCGCTTCAGGTAGGCCCCCAGACAGAGATGACGTATTGTGGATTCGTTGTTGTCAAGCACGTTGCGAACTTCACCTATGTCCGCCCAACCGTCGTCATCCTCGGCCCGGAGTGTGAATTTTCGGAGATTACGGAAGGCGGATACGCCCTCAGCATCAAAGTGCCATCCACTTTGAAACGGGATTGAACTGGAGGCTATTTCTATATGAGGAGGTCACTTACATGAGTCCAAGGCTCTCGAGCTTCGGGTGACTCTCTAGAATGGCCGCTACGTCTTGGCCCCTGAGTTCTGGGTAACCAATCCACTCGAAGTCTTTTAAGCCAGTGAAGAAAGGTAAGGCCTCTCTAAATAATCCTGAACATATTGTCCGTTGAGTGGGGAAAAACTATGAAGAATCGGTGCTTACTCAACATCAAGTCCAACATATCACCCTCTTCATATGCCCAATGTATTCTGAGCGTTTTAATATTTTTAGCGAAGACAGGGTCTTTCTTTACCCGTGAAAATAGATCCAACCCTTTGTTGACATTATCCATCTGATCATCTCCGAAGAATAGGTCGAGAGAGCGGAATAGATGTCTTTGGGCAATTTCGCGGTGAGAAGAAGAGACAAGCGGCCATGTTCGGAGATGGTAACGAGGAATAAATCGTGCGATGCGGTCCCAGACCTCGAGAGGTGCTCTTTGCCATGCCGGTTCATTTATGAAATGAATCTGACGAAATCTAGATCAAACACTGTCATGTGTTGATATGATATGATATCGAAAGCCTACGGGTTTATTTTTGCACAGTTGAGCTCGTGCTTCTCGATTTGAAGGATCAATGACGATTACAGCTTGGTAGTCTTCACGAGACATTAGCAATAGCTTTGATATAAATTTGAAGTCAATAAACCTTGATGTGCTTGTACGAGAAGGCGTTCGGCGGCCGTACGCCTTGCATTCGCTCTGGCAAACTGAGCTCTACCAATGTCTTCGTTTGAAATACCTGGTGTCTGCAAATACACCTCAAGGTATCGCTCAACCTTCTCACCGTACCTAACGCGTATCATCAGTCCGTTCGATCATTCTCATGAACAAAAGCGAATCATTTGCGCACTGCCCAGCCTGAATCATCGCAAGAGAGGTATTGAGCAGCAAAGCTGCCTTTTGTTCCGTGGTCATCGCTTCGACTGCATCGAAGACTGTGGACGTGAGGATATCCTGTGGTACTGGTGAAGCCATGGTTCTGTCTGGTGGTGGGCGTGGCATGGCAAGGAGTGGGAGTTGAAATGTTCAATGTTGGACCATTTTATCCCAAGACCATGGTAATGGCTGCACTCCGAAATCCTGGACTTCTCACGAGTACCCAATAGGAACCAGTGTTCACAAGGATAGTATGTAAAAATGGAGACAAACTGGTGAGTATCTTCCCTTCGGACGCTGAATAGCATGGCTTTCATGAGTTATTTATTTTTATTTTGTCGAGGATTTCTTTTCTATTTCTTTGTTAATTTGAGTAAGCGTCATGCTGTGGCTGTCCAACGTTCTGGTCCAAATTTGGATGTACTTCCGTTGTGTCATTGCACCACGTACGTTCGTCCGTTCTTGGTCCTTCGTCACGACTGTTATGATCAGAGTAATTCTCGTATCTACTTGACTCGATATACTCTTAGATCTACTTCAGATGCGGAGAAGGCGACAATGGACGTCTTCAAAGGGCACATTCAACCCAGACGACGAGCAGCGCGTCAAACACACCAAGATCGGTGTATGGGATCTCTATGAGGAAATCACACCTGAGCTCAAGAATGTTCCGGGAGGCGCAAAACTAGAGCAACTCAATGAAATGAAGCAGAGCATCCCGTACATATGGCGCATGCTACAAGATCTTGGTAGCCTGAAGAATTGTTGGCTTGTGTTGGCGTTGTATGTCGCATGCACCGTGGTTCTTTCTTTGCTTCCAGCCATTGCTTTATGGTACTCGGGTCAAATGCTCCGGATTGTAAGTCGAATCCACTATATGTCCTGCCGTTTCTGATAAATTGCCAGGTAGAGTCCGCCGTAGAGACTCGAACAGTTGATACAACCGTCTTGACACGGGTCGCTGTTGGTCGGATGACTGTCGCGGTAGTGAAGCGGCTCCTGAATCACGTCAAAAGCCGGACAATGACACTTCTTGACCAGCGCATCAAAGCACACTATTCGGGGCATATTTTTGAAGCCTATGCACGTCTTGATCTTCCGACATTTGAGGATCCTATTGTTCGACGTCAGCTTGAGGCAGCTGAGGGTGGACGTAGCTCCGTTGCTTGGGACACTGTGCAGATGCTTGCGAATACATTCTCCCACGTTATTCAGCTGGTATCGCAAGTGTCCGTTTTGCTAAGCGTTCTGCGCGGTCAGCGAGACGGTACTCTAATAGCCCTATTAAGTTTCATTTCGCCCGTGCTCCAATGGATGCGTTTCCAGCAGTTCGTTTCGCATGGAGGTATGCTTCTGTCCCTATCGACCTTCTGCAGTTAGCTAATTCGGATCCCAGTTTGGGCTGCTACATGCCGAAATAACAATTACATGAGACTTCAAGGACTGAAGCGTATGGTCACTAGTCCTATTCATCGCAAAGAAATTGTTGCGGGAAATTTATTTCAGCGATTACTAAATGGTGCGTAATTGATTCTGAAATATACTTAATACTGATGCTGTTGCGAAAGAATTTTATGTAGCTCAAGAGGCGGTCGGAGATGATGGAGGAGATTTCCATGAACTACGCCGAAAGTATTATTTACGTGATCGCCTCACGTCACTTTCTCTTCTCTCAGATCCACTCAAAGAGATACCTCAAGTGAGTCCTCGTAGTTCAGTCTTTTCTCTCCTGACCAGAGCCATTTGCAGATCGTTTTTGCCTTGCGCGCTGTACAATACCCCGCATCAATACCAATCACACTAGCATCGCTAAATCTCATCCAGTCGACCGTCTCATCCTTCTCTCACTCTCTGCTCCAATTCTTCGACCAATTTGGCTCCGTAGCAGTTCACCTCGACTCAATTCGCAAGCTGTATGAAATTAAGAATATTCGATTGAAGGTCCAGGACGGTAAGGAACCGTATCCGGAAAACGAGCAGGACTTGAGATCGGGGATTTCTATTGAATTTAGGTAAGCGAACATTGCAGGGTATTGGCTGTTTTGTCCGTTCTTAATTGCTTGCGATAGACGCGTTTCCTTTAAATATCCTGGAAGCGATGCGTACGCTTTGAATGACGTTTCCTTCAAAATCGAGCGTGGACAGCTTTGTGTAAGGATCACTTATCCGACTTGTCACTTTTTCTTCCTGACATATTGATAGGTCATAGTCGGAGTAAATGGCAGCGGAAAGAGTACGATTTTAAAGTTACTCACTCGATTGTACGATCCAACCGAGGGCGAGATCCTGATCGATGGTCGAAATATCAGGATCTTGAAGTTGAAAGACCTCAGACACGCTGTTGCAGTGCTGTTCCAGGACTATTCGCATTTCCCACTATCAGTGAGACCTTCGCCACTTTCCAGCATTAACATGTTTTTTGACTCGCGGGAAGATAAAAGAAAACATCGGCCTGGGAGACCCTTACGCTCCTTATGACGACGAACGAATTGAACGTGCAGCCGAAGCAGGCGGTGCATACGACTTTGTCAAGAAACTACCAAATGGCTTTGACGAGTATCTTGACAGACCAGTGTCCGATTATTACTCTTCATTGCCGGAAGGCACAACTTCACTGTTTGGCCGTTCCGTAGATCATAGCAGAGTCCGAAGGATGGGGAACATGGGTGTGGCAGAGTCTAGTCAGCTGAGTGGTGGGCAGATGCAGAGGCTCGCCGTGTAAGTTCTTTTGTTTTGGTGGACTTGATACTGCGGGTGTTGTCAATTAATGTTCTTTTTTTAGTTCAAGAACGTTCATGCGCTCTGTAGCAGACGATTCTGGTGTCGGACTGCTTTTGTTTGACGAGCCAAGGTGGGAGCATTGGTTTGATCTGATTGGACTGGCAACTAATACATTGATCCACTATGAAGTGCGTCTCTCGATCCCCAAGCTGAACATGGTAGGTGCAAATTCGAAACGGATGATAGGGCAATACTGATGTATCAGCATAGATCTATTTGAACGTTTGCGTGCCCTTCGAGGAAATAAAACGATGATCTTCTCGTCTCATCGATTCGGCAGCTTGACACGATATGCGGACGTAATTCTGTGCGCTGCTTGCTTGATTGCTTCTACCCCTTCTACTGTACTTAGGACTGTGTCGCATTGTAGATACATGCGAGACTCAGCAGTGGATGAGATCGGAACACACGAGTCTCTATTGAAGAAGGGTGGGGGATACGCAAATGTGTACAACCTCCAGGCCAGAGCGTTTCTGTCGTAACTTTATACGGGTGACAATTTTACCTCTGCTTACACACGTCTCAGGACAATACTAGTCGAACAGGACACGAGCATAGACACAAGTAGACATAAGCATATCAATTGCATATCTAATACTCATCATCTACGTTGAGCGACGGTTTCGCCCTTTTCGCTGACTGAGACGGCATTTTCTTCAAAATAATTTCTCCCACCTCTCGACCTATATCCTGTTCGGCTTGCCCGGCCTTAGCTGAGACTAGGAAGGAGGCGATGTCTCGCACCACGTTTTGCAAGTCTTCCAAAGTGCGATTTACATGCCATTCCGATCTTGCCTTGACCTTCGCTTTAAGCTGTTCGAGATGCTTTCGATCCGCACTGATAACACATTAAGGATGGGTCTTTTCGTTCCCTTGGAAGTAGCTACAACTACTACGTACCTAACCTGACTGAGCAGTTCGTGAAGCTTCTCGTAGTCGATTTGTGCATCCTTCGATTTGGATGCAAGTTGCTTTTTGGCTTTGCTCTTGTTTGACTGGAGCTGTACCTGGAGCGCGTCCAAACAAATGAGGAGATCCGGGGTGATGGCAAGAAAAACGAGGCGATGATGGTGGCTCGGCCATTGCTTGTCTCTGTCGAAGTCCACAGTCAAACAGTCTTTGTAGTATCTGGCCCGTTTTCCACGTAACCCAGTATGTTCCAGTTCGTTCAGGCGAGCACGGATAGCTCTGTACCACCGCTGAATCCTGAGAGCAGCTCGTTCCTTCGTTCGCCGCAGCCGCCACAAGAATCTCAGAATGATATGACCTGCAGCTTCTTCCTCGCTTGTAAGCTTGCTTGCAAATACCTGCGTAGACTCTTCGGCTAAAACCTCGGCCTCTTCTGACTTTACCAGCAGGTCATCGTGATCATCCTCCCCATAATCTTCTTGTGTCGGTCCGGCAACTTCCTCGTACATCGAAGGATTTTCTTCATCTCCATGTATAGGCCGGTTAGGAACACTATGCACATGTGGGTTGAGCGTGGACTCAAAATCTGGTGTAGAAATGGCTGTTTGTTCCACACGAATGGAAGAACCTCTGTTTCTAATGGAAGTCAATTGAGACAGTAAGTGGTCTTTGTCTGTGAAGGTTACTTGACGAATGTTTGCTTCTGATGGAAGTGTCATAGGTTTGTGTCCATTCTGGACGAGCTGGATCATCCAATCAAGACCGGAAGAGGGAACCGAACATGCTGCTGCACGACGAATGCCCGACCAAGTCTTGCTCAAGAGATATCTATTGTTGAATTCAGTCTACGACGCGCACGAAAATCATTACACCGCGGGACTCACGGTTTGAGCATTACTGGCACCGGACCGATGCAGGCTGCTCGGAGATCCGTGACAGTTTGAAGAATTTGATTTCGAATTCCCCAAGTAGAATTGAAGCCAACTTTTTATTTTCGAGTGTAAGTTCGGGTTGGCATGATGTATTCGAGTACTCACTTAGACACATGGCTCGACAGCTATTCATGCCTTCAGCAAAACTCCAAGAAGAAACTATTTCAACTTACATCCTTTGGATGGCAAGGCACCTGACGATGTATGTCGAAGCACCACGCAAATGCGCAATATCTGAAACCCGTTGGAGACTATGGTTGATTATAATGAGTCCGGCACTTACCTTTGTCCGATCTAGATAGCAAGTGAAAAGCTAGATCCGCTAGCTGTTTAATCAACCACCATATCGGTGCCCGAATATTGTACTCCAGATTATAATTCAGCCTTGGCAAGACGTATACAAGCCAGGACCTTGGAAGAAGACAATCGTGGAATTTGCCTTGCAGGTTTTTAAACAAAAGGACACTCGTGGCGGACAATAGTTCAACGAGTCGACAAAGGTGTCCTACATCAACAATGAGATTGAACTGGATAACGTGACTAATTTTTTTAAAAGACATGAGAGACCATGCATAAAGCGGAATGTTATGACTTACTATAAAAAAGTGCATCCCGATTTGATTATGTCCGGGTACGATACGTCAAGGGCTTTGACAAGATCCGGAATTTGCGATTGCTTTAGTACCTGGTCAAGCGCTGGTATAATCTTTTCCCCCGTAAAAAAGGGCGCACGAATGAGGAACTTCCGAGCCCTGTCCCCGTTATGCCATAGACCAATAGTCGCAACTTCCATAATTGCATTCCGGAACCACCAAGAAGAGACGTGATTTGGGCCAATCTGATATGTGCGATTCTGAAGCCAGATTGCGACAGCAGCCATTCCCTCACTAAGTTCAGGAATATAATCGCTCGAGACATCGGCTATGCCTCCAAGTGCTAAGAGGGGTGGATGTAGAATATTGTAAAGGCTTGAAATCCAGTCCCTAGAGAAAAATTGCACTTAAGTACTTTACAGCCCACAAGTTAATCGGGTTACTCACTGATGATGTCTCGTCCGATCGCTCTGAGTCAAGGCAAAGTCGACTGTTTGAAGAAACAGAATTTGAAGCAAATGCACCCTTACGCGGCAATTAAACCACGTCATATCCACAGACTTCACGTCTATATGCTCGCGACGACAATCGCTCCGGTAACACTGTCCTTGTAGCGCATACGCGAGACACGGATCGCCGAACAATTTGTTTCGTATCCCGCCGACTTTGATGATCTGGTTTTCCACCATACTGCTAAGTCGCTCCCTGACAGAGGCCTTGATAATTGACACGAGTACGCTACGACCAACAACAAGTCCGGTTTCAGTCGTTTGAAAGGGCCCGTGTCGGTCCTCCCTCGTCATAGCATGATTTGCCAAGATCGAGCCGTATATCAGCAGAAACAAGTCTTCCGACTCGTCTTGAAATCCGAATAAATCCTGTGTTCTGCGTTTGTGAGCATTAATATCACGACTCCAAATTTCTCGCAGAATTTCGCCATAAGCTATCCATGCCTTCAGGTATCGAACAACGCCGGGCATGTTATCAATACGACTTGAATAACTTGATGTTAGCAGGTGGTCGAGAATGAGAATGGCTGCCTGAGGATTGTTCAGATTACGGAACTTCCCATAAGCGTTTAGCAGGAACTCGTTGTCCTTCCTGTCAATCGCATCAAACATTTCTATCTACAGTATTCATGAGAATTTTGGCACGCATCTCATAGACTGGCACTCACTTCGCGTATAATCTCTTCAGGAAGTTCCGTCTTGCCAACGTCCCGCATGAGAGGAAGAAGATTTAGGCAACCATCGCCTTGCTGTCTAGTGTCAACGATAAACGAGTATCGCTTCCACGAGTTTCTCAGGATGTATTCCACAGCCCGTCGCAAGGACTCTTGATTTTTGGCGTCTTTGAGAAGAAGCCGAACGGCTTGCTCTGACTGTCCTTCCGCGAAAAGTAAATCTGCAGCTTCATGTATTCTTCCGAACTTTTCCAAGACCATCGCTCGGGGGACATCAAGGCCGAAGTCTTCCAAAAACTCCAGTGCATCTTCCTGAGAATCAAATGACTCTATAGTTTTACTATTCACCGGAGTCAACGACATATCAATCAAAAGAACGAGTAAACTCACTCAAGCCTTTCGACGTGGATATAATGAAGTCGCGCAGATCCTATTATCGTCTCTGCGGTATTTGCATCAACTAAATTCGTCGTTTCGATGATTCTAATGGCATCATCAAACATTACGGCCTTCGCATAGCACTTCGCAGCAATCGTATACTCTCTGGCTTTCTCGTATAACATAGCTGCTTGGTCGATGGCTTGGGCGTCTATGAAACATTCCGCTGCATTACGGAAATATGTCTTCTGAATGCGCTGGTCGGAAGACTTCTCCGCGCAACTGCAAAATGCATGAGCTGCCTGCTTGAATGCGTCGATATGCGCCTCCTGGGTTTTGCTTCGCGAAATGTTCCTCGCTTGATGCCGTAGCTCGTAGGCCTCAGCGATATCGCGCTCCAGAAAGAGCTTAGCTCGATTAAAGCAACGGATTGCCTCACGATACTGCATCTTTTTGAAAAACTCCTTTCCTTGTTCAGCCCACTCAGCTTCTGTGGAAGCCACTGTACCAAGATCCCATCAGAATGGCCGCGGAGAACGACGTTGTTTCTTTACCTGCAAGTTTAGGAGCTTCCGAGTCCCATAACTCAACTCTTTCCTTCTGACGAAGCAGGAGCTACGGCGCATCTAAATTTCTCAACTCAGTGAGAACAGCAAGCGTTCACTTACCTTCATAGGCTCTCCTTTCTCAGAGCGGTCAATGATCCACAAGTTCTTTCTAGCTCTCGTGATAGCGACATAGAGAAACTTCAGCTGCGATGGTGTTTCTGTTCAGAGCAATGAGGCTGTGAATAACTGCTGAAATACCTCGGTACATATTCCAGCATGTCGAAGATCGTCAAATCGTGGTACCGCTATGCTGCTTTCTTCACCCGTCGCCAAGAAGTTCAAGATGACCCTCCATTGCGACGCGACACAAGACGAATCTTCAAAGAAGTTGTAGAGTAAGACCTGAACTGACGAATTAGAGGATCACTGAAGACCTTGGGAACCGAAAGCTCACATCATCAAACTCGAGGCCCTTGCTCTCGTAAAGAGTCCTGATAATGTCTTAAGGTCCAAGTTATTGCATTCAACATCTTACTCACAGGACATTTCCTATTTCTCCGACCTGAACACGAAGTTCATTTTTTATACGATTATTTCGAACCAAGATGCCTGAGAAATGTAGGAGATGAGAAACTTCTTCCAGCAAAACCAGTATATTCAAATAGAAGCGTCTCACATTGTTTGGCTCCGAACTCGATCGAACTTCCGCTAAAGAAACATTCTTAGAAATATTTCATCTTCCTGAATGGATATTGACGACACACTCTTCCCCTGACAGAAATTGTTTGTACAGCTCCACTTGGCCTTTCCGACCCGTGAAAAACACGGGCTTTGATCCATCGACAACGCCTTTCTCCCTTTGAAGGGCATCAATGGAATGAGGCCAGAAATGAGTGATGAGCTCGATGATGAGACCCGCGCAGTTGACAATACCGCCGTGGCTGCGATAGTTTGTCGTCAATTGAAAAAAGGCCGGTTGCACAATGACCTTCTCGGAAGCCAATGGATACAATTGCCGCTGTACACGCTGTCAGTGATTGTCATCCGACACCTCCGCAGCTCTGGAACTGACTTCGTAATCGTACAACGACGCTTTCAGATCATTGAATCTGAAAGAACTTCCGATCGATATAGTCTGAGCTGTATCTCCAGCCCAAAACAATCCATGAGGGTTACGACACAGGCGGCGCAAAACTGCGGGTCCAAATCAGTGAGACATAGTGTGTAATAAAATGGACCCTCACAGAATGCATCGATGATCAGATTGTCTTGAGCCTCGTCCACGTAACTGAAAGAACAGTTCAGTGATGGGAGTGAAATGCGTTGTTCTACGCACAGGTAATCGACAGACAAGTCGTAGCCTTCCTTGATTTTTCGGAGAATGGCATGTGCACTAGAGAATTCATTTGGATTGGCTGTGGCTGAAAGGCACTCAATCGAAATGCAACACACCGGTCCGCGATGTCATAGTCCCGGTAGGGCCTCTTGAGTGCCAGATATCTTTCAAACAAGCGATAAATTCTATCACGGTCATTGGCAAATGTCGACCGCGTCCGTTTGCTAAGATCGAGATATGTCTCTCGGCTTAAGTAACCATCTGGCGCTTCAAGGGATTCCTGCGAGCCCTTTATTATTCCTAAAATGCAGAGTCAGAGGCAACCAACTGGCAACATCAGATTCTTCAGGTGCCCACCGATGAACTCGCTAAAGACAAGCGCTGGGTCTATTGAAATGGATAATTTGTTAGTGCTTTCATTGACATGGTCGAGCAACGCACCCAAGCGTTTGGCGAGATCTTCTGGAAAATGAGGCCAATACTCATTGCAAAAGCGCTCGAAGTCTACAAAGGAGCCTTGCATCTCCTCATCATCCTGCATGTCTCCGACCGCACCCGCGCACCCGATGCCGTAACGTCTAAATACGCGCCTGTCCGTTGCAACCTTCGGTCGGTCAAAGGAGATGTCTAAATCTGCCTCCACGAGTTTGCACAGCTTTACCGTCCCATGTCAGTCACCTTAATTCGCAGACAAAAGTATTTAAAGTACTTAAACTTGCCTTATCATAGGTCAGAAACAACGGAAAATGCTGATCCTGAAGTTCGCTGAATCGTTTCGGCAGATTGTCTCTCCAGTCATCGTCATCATCCGTGGTGACTAGTCCCTCGGGCTCGGCTTGTGATTGGGCATTTCTGAGGGAGCTGTATTCACCGGATGCCGCCGAAAGGAAATCAGCGAATTTCGCATAAAACTCTTTCACTTTGTCTGCCAAGACACGAGATCGGGTTACAAAGAGTTGACGCGGCTTCGCATCCAACTCGTTAGAACGCGCATGTGCAGTCCTCTCAATACCAAAAATCTTGAATGTCATCGTGGTCGTTTTTCTGATAAATGGATGAGCTCGTGAAATAACGGAGGAGAATTGCATAATACCCAGTGCCGCTTCGCCCAAGGACGTAGCAAGACGACGGATGCTCGACGACTTCACGTTCATATGGCCTAAATGAAAGTATCAGCTACAGTAGGGGAAACATTCTGAGTTACTCACGATACGGAGAAGACTGCTGATGAATCCTTGTCATGCAGGATGCCTATACAAATTGAGAAGTATATCAACAAAGGGAGAGCATAAGCTTACAGTTGAGTAATTCCTTTTGAGGTGAGATCAGATGAGAATTCAAAGAAGGAGACGTGCCAGACGGACCTTTGAAAACGCTGAATATTTTTCTAGTCTATATAGAAAGAGTCGGTCACAACACCATCAAAAGACGCTTGCATATAATAGACTTACATCAGCCATTGATGAACCTGTTGCGGATTCAGACATCAGAAATTTTAAGAGTAACAAACATCTTCGTACCGATTCTTTGTCGTTGGCATCAACAAAACTATTCGCGGAGTCTTCAGGGGAACCTTCTGTTGAGACGTCCGGCCAAGACTGAGGGAGATAAACATTATCTCCAATGGCTTGAGGTTTCTTTCGATAATCTATCCTGCAAGGACGGTAAGGGACCACTTAAGTGAATCTGTATCTATAGAATCAAACCTTCTGCGATACTCGGATCCTTTCGTCGCCAGTTGAGCACTCAGCGACGCCCACATACGATTATCCATCTGCGCATGTGTGAAAATCCCAAAGACACGAATACCTGTCTGACGTTACTTCCATTTTCCACGTGAAATGCCTGATTAGAATACCTTGAGATTCACACTTGGAATTTGTTATCAGTCAAGGCAAAACAAGCGTTGCGAAAATATGAAATCGTACATTACGCTCGAAATCCGAGACGATGTCGATCTGATACTAGAAAGCTCATCTCAGCCTCATGTATTTCGGGAATTCAAATACGGGCTTACAATGAGACGCAGGTCCCCCGTCAGCTTCGCCTCGAAAATCGGAACACCTTTATCTTGTCCTTTCAGCCTCTTCTGATTGTCATCAGAGAAAAAGCCGGTCGAAAGCTCCCTATACAGTGCATCAGAACAGAACTGGGTGAACCTGCGATGTTTACGAACTTGATTTTCTTTAGTATCACTTTAAAGACTTTCTTGTCCCGACGATGATTTCGCATGTCCTTAATGGCGTTCGTCGACATAAAAATTCGCCACTCTCCCAAACCTTCGGCACTTTCGAAGAATAAAGAGGCTTTGACCGGTTGCACACGAGGATAAGCGGACGTCGTCGTAGAGACAGACTGTTCTTCTGTTATGGCCCCGCCTTCAGTTGTGGCAGACTTGGTAAGATTCGGTGAGGATATGGCGTCTTCCGACGGGATACACTGCTCCTGAATGGCCTCAGAAAGCACCGGATTCCTCAGAAGATCGATGAAGCGCTAAACAAATGAACACAGTCAGTGCTATCATTGCTTTATCACAAACCGACTTACATTGAGGAGCTCTTTCTCTTTCTCAAAAAGCCTCAGAGTTAGCTCTTGCGCTTCTTCCTGTGAAGATGGGACGGATTCGTTTAATGCACGGAACGGTTTTTCATCAAGATTCACAGTATCTTTGCGCCGTCTCGCTTGCTGCTTGGCATGCTTCTGAGAAACTGACATTTTCCTCTTCGTGATCTTTGATGAGGTCTCGCCATCCTGGTGTATGGTCGTGTTTTCCTGACGAAGAAGACCTGAATCACCAAGAATAGCGATGACTTGCTGAGCCGATTGAATGAACTGGAAGTCTTCAGTCAAGGAGGGAGGTGCTGGATAGTCCGGCGGATATGGCAGGAAGGTGATGAGTCCTGCTAGCCTGCTGAGAGCGACAAAACTTGCCGACGACGTGTCGGGGGCCGCGAGATCGAATCCAGCCAATAGATCTTCGCGTAGAAGAAAGGCCGTCCCTTCGTCGGCGACTGCGAGCCCGGAATGAGCGGGGAAAAGGTGGCGGTTCAGAAGATAAGACTTACCGAAAAAGGTGTACTCGAACAGCTTGCTCCTGCTTTCTGTTGTAAGCAGTGCGGAGAGTACGTCGGACGCACCTCCGGAGAAGACGGTCGTTCTGAGGTATTCCAGAGCGCGGGAAAGACCCTCTTCGCCGTCGAAGAGATCTCGCTCAAACGCATTAGCGTCGAATTTCAGAAAAGGTTTTTTGGACTTTTTGGTAACGGGAGAACGAGACATGATGGGGGGGGAGGGGGTTTCGAGCTGGGGGTATAATCCCACTGCTGGGTGCTGAGTACCTTTTATCTATCATCCTATGGCTTCGGTCACCACGTCAGGTGCCAGTTTCGGAGCCAAGAAGCTTGCAATGAGGATGAAAACGCGGAGTTGGACATGTAAGATGGGCGCTTATTGTGCGATTCTGGAGTGGCCATAGGAAAGAGACGCTAAAGTTAAGTCTTTAAGCGCCCGTGGCGTGAACACCAAACGTCACGTTCCATTTGTTGCTATATCCACGTAAGGAGTAAGAAAATTTGATTAAGAGATCAGAAGAGGCCAGAATTCATTCAAGAGACATTAGATAGATTAGATACTGTAATAAGAGAGCAGACAGTGAGATAGAGTATTTCCATCCAGTTAGATAAAATCAGACGCAGGCGCCGCAGAAGATCAGTATCACACCACGAGGTACTTTTCATGATTCCAAACCTAAGACCTCGAGTGTATTCAAGCACGTTCCGAGGTTGTGAACGGCTGGCATGAAGATAAGTATGCTGGCAGTATCAGTGTCCCTAGGCCCCAAAGGTTCCTCGGTATCATGAAGGAAACTCCAATTACACTTTCGTTGCCCGATGTCGGTGAGATAAGAGTCTAGTCACCAGACGACGCAGGCAAGGCCTACGAGCATCATCAACACAAGGCCTTGTATATTGAATCTGAACCGAGCCGAACGAACAAGGGGATGTGTAATCCCACGCACGATTACAAGAGCTTTAAAATTTGCTTACCTAATTTATTATATATTTATTGAGGCTGTTGCACGTGTCCAGTATTCATACATACATTACACCAATCCCTCTGCACTGCACGCGTTAACTTCACCGTCAACGATCTCTCCTCGTCGTGTATATCCACGGCATTTCCGACGACTTGTCAAGACTAACGACAACGATACAACAACTTCTTTTTGTTCTTAATATTCTGGTGTAATTTGTTATGCCGCCCCCACATTACGACTTTCTCATCAAGGTGAGTCCAGCCATCAAGTACTTGCATCGTGTATAGCTTCTCTAACATCATCTTTAAAATCTAATAGCTCTTGCTCATCGGCGACTCTGGTGAAGTAGTCTTCTAGGCCGCGTTAGGACTATTGCTGATTTCTTGAATTGTATTTGTGAAACTGCAGGCGTCGGTAAATCATGTCTCCTCACGCGATTCTGCGACGATACATGGACTCCGTCGTTCATCACAACGATCGGTATTGACTTCAAGATCCGTACCATCGAGCTCGACGGGAAGCGGATCAAACTTCAGATTGTACGTATCATATCGTTTGCTCTTGTCTTGATGTCCGTGTGTATGTCGGGAATTCGGCTGACTGCCTCTGATTGCGGCGTGCTGGCGCGCACGGGGTTGTGTTACTGAATATTATAGTGGGACACTGCTGGCCAGGAGCGATTCCGGACGATAACGACTGCATATTACCGTGGCGCCATGGGCATTCTTCTCGTATACGACGTTACCGACCAGAAGTCATTCGATAGTCAGTTCCTAATTAACTTTTTATGTTCTCTAATTTCAGAAGCGCTGATGATGGGAACGCTATTACTGTAAATGCAGATATTGACACCTGGTTCTCAAACGTTGAGCAGCACGCTTCGGAAGGTGTAGATAAGATCCTTGTGGGGAACAAGAGTGATTGGGAGGAGAAGCGTGTCGTGACAACGGAGATGGGTATACAGAAGGCTAGGGAGCTTGGTATTGACTTCATCGAGACCTCGGCGAAAGAGAACAAGGAAGTCGAAAGAGCTTTCTTCAGTCTGGCTGGGTTCGCCATTACTAGCTGTCTAATGACCTTCATGCATCTCTAACTTGCTCTTACAGTGCGATCAAGACCCGCCTAATTGACTCACAGGTCAACGAAGATCCTGCAAAGAGCGGGCAGGCCGACGGTGCCGTAAGAGTAGACCAGGCCGGGAATCAGCAGGGTGGATGCTGTACATAGTTTATTCATAATCCGCCGTTACTTGGCATTCATACTCCTCGTACATATATACATCTTGTCGTCTTCTCCGCCTCCTCCTAACATAAGTATAAACTTCATTGCATTGACATGTTTCAGACGCAACGTTATGCTTCGCCACATTTCTACTTACGAGTACATTTATTCAACCAATACCACCTTAACACAGGGATACAAAACAAGAAGAAAGCCCAAGAACGGTAATCAATTTCTCAAGGTTTTCCATTCTCGTCATCAACAAAAGACGAGTTCCAATTCCCTCCCCACCAGCGCCTAATTCGCTCTCCTCCCCATTCACGATACTCCGCATTCGTAACGGCATAATTCCAATGTTCAGAGCGCATAGCGCAATCTGCCATCCCGCGCCACGCGTCAAGAGAGGGAAATTCTGCTCTGTAGATGTTCAGAGGCATTTCGGGAGGGAGGATGGGTCGTAATGTGGCGTGCAGGCGTGGGACGAGCTCTGGCAACTGGGAGGGTGCACCCGTCACCCAGATATTCTGAAAGAAATGGTGTAAGATAGTTCGATTAGGTATTATAAAGAGGTAAGACGCGTACGTTGACGAGTCTCCCCTTCTCAGCCTCACTAAATCTGGCAAGCACATTCTGCACGACTTCTCCCAGCCCGGCAGCATCCACACCAGCCATACCAGGTGCGAACCACGTTTCACACGTACGCCAGCGCTCCGTGCTCAGATGCACCCTCGCCGCGCCCGCAGGATCGCCTTCTGGATACCGAGGTCTGAACGCTTCCATCAACGCGGACCGCTGCTGTGTACGTGCAGCGTAGGTGTTCTCTGCTGCGAACGTTGGGTCATGTGCGAGGAGCTTAGCTTCGACAGCTTCGAGACGTGCGAGGTCTTCTTCTTCGTCTGAGGATACTGCTGAAGTGTTCTATGCCAAAGTGTCAGTAATTATCTACTCGATCTGATGGAAGGTCCGTACGATTTTACGATAGATTGCCCAATCTGCGTCATCCGCGCCAAACATGTCCTCTAAAGCAGCAAGGAAAAAAAATCAGGATAAAACGGTGCCACCGTCGAAACGAATGAACTAACCTCCATTTGCCTTCCTCCTCTTCTTTGGCATACGGTCATCAGCAGCTAAACTTGCAATATTCTTCATCCTCGCCTGCGCAACAGCGCTCTTTCGATCCGACAACGCCGCCTTCCTGCGCGTACGATCTCTAATTCTCGTCATCGTAGCCTCGTGCTCACGTCTTAGACGCTCCGCCCAGCCCTCAAGATCCCGCTCTCGTTCCTCAGCTTCGCGTTGCTCTTCGGCTTCTTTTTCTTCTCTCTCGCGCTCCTTTTCGCGTCGCGTGCGTTCTCGTGCTTCCCATCCAGCTTTCATCATCTTTTGTTTCCGTTTCTCTTTCAAGCCTTCCTCGTCGAGCTGCAGATAGCGAAGTATGAGGATAGACTCTTTATTGGGCGAGAGACAGTAAATACCTCTTCATCCGGCACATCTACAAGAGGGAACGAAGGCTCCTCCTTTTCTAGGTCATCTGCATCTGTAGTACTCCTCTTTCGTCGCTCATTGATGTCCTTCTCGAGCTTCTTCATATATTGCCGCAGCTCATCTGCATCATCAAAGCCTAGTGACGTAGCTAGTTTTGTGGTAGCCTCGGCAGATGTGTCTGACTGCGCCTCCATTTTTTCTTTATAGAATTTCAGTTTCTTCTCCATCTCTGCCAGCTGAAAGAAATAATATGAGAAACAGATTAACTGAGAAAAGTCCTACGTGTGTGATAAAAAATCCTTACCTTTTCAGCCCTCTTGGTTGCCGCAATCTCTTGAAGTTTCTTCCCTTGCGCACGTCTTCGCTCGGCCAAACGCGCAAGCTCCTCTTCTGTCTTCTCATTTTCCACATTTGCTGAGTACGGGAACTGGACGATCCGTTCATGTGCACGAATTTGAGCTGGATCCGTAAGACGGCGCAGTAGTCCGGTATAGTCTGCTGAGAAGGCACAGACATTTTGAAATAACCACTATACGTTCGTTCAGAGCTGTAGTAAGAACTAACGAGGCGGGCGATATTCACGTACGTTAATTTGAGGGGATGTTATGCGAGCTGGGAATGACGGATATTTGAGCTGTATGAGTTTCTGAAGGTAGTCGGCTGCCTGAGATGCACCCCACGGTATCCTAGAACCCAGGATTTTTTTCAGCATGAGCGTATGTTGATTCGTAAGTCACGTGTACCTCTTGCAGTGATTTAGGATACCTCGCCCAGAAAGGACAGGAATGACCGATGTGGATGCCGTATTGAATGATATGACAAGACCATCGGATGTGAATGGTGAACTAGGAGCGGGTAGATTGTTATGGTAAAATGACATGACCGAGTCTACGCAGTATAGTAAACGTGGTACGCCATATTGCTCAAACATCAGTTCAGATGTTACTGAAACGAGTAAGCTTATAATTGATTCAATGATATATCTAACGACACGTACGAGCTCGGGAATGAAAAGGCGTGCACAAGCGCTCAGACATCAGAACTGGGTGGTTCACGGACTCGGCGCTGCTAACGTTGAGATGCACGAATGCATAGTCCAACGCATTTTCCTATCTCTCATTTCAAGGAACTGAGTAACAAATCTACATCCAAACAATAACCGGCTCACCAACGCGTCAAAGTTTAGCAAGACATCGCCTTCCCAAGGTGTTCGAGCTTGCGCTCTCGCCCCGCTGTCGAATTCAACACTATCACCGAAAAGCAGAACAGGGTTGTTGGACCTTCTGTCCTTGAAGCGGGAGACGATATTGGGTCCCGAGAACGGATTCAGACGCGTCTTACCGGTTTCTGGATCTAATGCGAAACCGTAGCGTAAAGTTGATGAGCCATTGTCGATGACTATAGGAGTCTTTTGGTCCTTGAAGGGAGCATAGTCAATTTGTTGAAGGGGTTGTGGCGGGTACGGTGCTGGTAAGTACACGATGTTGGACGTGTCGGCCATCGTCGACGGCGTCAAAACTCAAGGATTCGAGGAACGGCGGGGAAGGAAGGTGACTGTGAGATCTACGCGTGACGCGTTGTCGGATCATGCCGAACGGTGAGATCTGAAATGAGATTGCATCATGCATGACACATGACGCGCGCATTTGAAGTTGTCGATCATGCCTTTACAAGATTATCTGGTCCGTTCTTCCTTTGCCCACTCGCCACCATGTCCACTTCAGACCTCCACCGTCTTGCGGCGACTCACGCTGAAATCCCCTACTCTCGCCCGGGTACGCCGCCTCCGGAGCACCCTCCTCTGCAGATCGGGTTCTGCGGACTCGGCGCGATGGGTTATCTCATGGCTAGGAACCTAGCAAATCACCGTTCTTCTCATTCGAGGGGTGCTCCTCCTCTTCTCGTATACAACAGGACACGCGCAAAGTCAGAGAAGCTGCAAACCGAGCTCGGAGCGAACAAGATCCGTATTGCCGAAAGTGCAAAGCGGCTTGCTCAGGAATGTGATCTGATCATTACTAGTCTCGCAAAGGATGATATCGTTAAGACCGTATATGCACAATTTAAGCAATCACTGTCGGTAAGATGATTTGCCATTCCTCGTATTCGCCATAAGCTTACTATATGCAGGAAGTTCCGCCCACAAAACCGAAAATATTCGTCGAGACTAGCACTTGTTACCCAACCGTTGCAGGTCATTCTTTTACCGTGTTGGCCCGTGTCTCAATAACACTCACATATTTTATTAGGGGAGCTCGATGAAATGATTTCTGGTTTTCCGCACTGCCACCTCATAACATGTCCGGTCTTTGGGGCGCCAGCAGCCGCTGACAAGGCCCAGCTCGTGCTTGTAATGTCGGGAGACTACCGTTCAAAGAAAGAGGCTGCTTATTTGTTGGTCCCAGCTATCGGTAGGAAAGTGATCGATCTTGGTGGAAACCTTGAGAAAGGTCCGTCCATTTTAAGGTCGTATTGAAAGCCACGACATACTAATACCTCTCCAGCACCCACGTTGAAGCTTATCGGAAACTCGACTATCTTGGGACTCATGGAAACTATGGCCGAAGCTCTTACTCTGGGCGAGAAAACCGGAGTAGGCGCTCCCGCGGTGCACGAATTGATCCAAACTCTTTTTCCGAATCCGATCATGTTGAACTATGCCAACAAGATGACGAACGATTTGTTTGATGGAAGCGTAGGTTTCTCGATTGACGGAGGATTGAAAGATGCGAAGCATGTCCAGAAACTTGCTAGTGAATTCAACACACCTATGCCTACGCTTGACATTGCCCATCAGAACTTACTTACGGCTCGAGCCATCTACTCCAATCAGAAGTTGCGTGGTGCACAAACAGTTGATGTCCTTGATTGGAGTGCGCTAGTCGCGGGACCTCGCGTGGCCGCTGGACTAGACGGGCTTAATTCCGGGAAGGTAAGATATTGGAAATGACTTCAGCTTATTCATTCAATATAACCAGTATCGCTCGATTTTTAGCATTCGAAAGTGGTGAAAGAAGATTGAAACTTCTAAGGACGAAATTGCTGTTATTTCCGTCAGTGCCGTGTTCTTCGTGCAAAGTTATTGTACCTTGTAGTTTCACAACCTTATGGGAAAGTACTTACCAGAAATTTATTTCGTTGGTCGATCAGCTCAAAAGTGAGAATGAATATTTATTTTGTATACTCATATGAGTGCCGATCATGACGAAATGGATCACCAAAATGGCAAGTCTTTCCTTTTAAAATTAATAAACCTAGAGCATCGAAGGAGCTACAACCGAAGGCAATCGATACTAGTGGTATTTGAGCCTGCAGATAACAATTTCGCATATTTTCCTAAAGGGATGAGAAAGCGAGTGAGGGGTAGAATGAGAAGAGGTTGAATCGAAAGGAGGAAGGAGGAGAGCATGTGACCATGAAGTCACGTTATCGCTCTTGATGGGAGGTTCCCGACGCTTGCTCCTTTTTCCTTTCGTGTGCACGGCCCATAGGCTCCGACCATAATCCGGCCCCCCTCCTCCTGCCGCCACATCCTTTATTCTTCCTCGTCCACGATGTCTCCGTCTCTGATATCCTCGACATCCCTCTTCAGACCTCGTTATGATCCTACCAAACCGGAGTACGAAAAGTCTATACTTGAGTGGAAGGGCAAGAAGAGTCAGAAGTTGAGCGCGCCACAAGTGCCCACAGTCAAGGTAGTGGTACAAAGGTCTAAGACACTTTCTCCTCGCTCTGTGCTTCCACCTCGAGAGTTGTCGAGTAGTCCGCCGGCGAAGCGCAGTGCGCCAGCTTCTGCGGCATCAACCTCACCGGTCTCCTCTGTCACGTCCTTAGCCTCGGCAACCACTCCAGATGCGCGCTTATTTAAGAAGAGGAAGCTCTCCGGCGCGTCTTCCTCGCCCAATCCAATGGATATAACCCGAAACGCGTCCATGTCCTCCCAGAGTGCTGAAAGCGCGAAAGACGCGTCGAAGTTGTCTACACTCAAGCGCGAAAGGTCGATGGGTGACGCGTCTCCGATTGCCGGGGGTTCAAAGGCTGATGAAGATAATGACGCGTCGCTGACTTCTTCACCACCTGAACGCGTCAAGAAAGTGAAAGACGCATCGACGCGTGAGTCAGCTCTCCCCTCATCCTCGATGTCCACAACTTCGATACCATCGACGTCACTCTCCAAATCCCCTTATGGTCCTACGCGGCCAGAAAGGCCTAAGACGCCTCCTCCTCGTCCTGTGCTCCTGCCTCGAGAGCCATTGAGTACTCCGCCAAAACGCCTCGCTCCAGTCTCCTCGGGTTCCTCATCTTCAGTAGCATCTTCTCTCACGTCCTTACCTTCGGAAACCACCTCGGACGAATCAAATGCGCGTTTACCTAAGAAAAATCTCTCCAGCGCGTTTTCGTCCATTAAGCCACCAGATGTAACTCAAGGCGTGTCTATCATCCCTGGGGCTTCTGAAGAGACGAAAGACTCATCATCAAACTTGTCGACACTCAAGCGCGAAAGGTCGATGGATGACGTGTCTTCGCTTGCTGAGGGCTCGGAGGCTGATGAACGCGAGAATGCATCGCTAATGCATTCGTTACCTAAACGCGTCAAGAGACTCAAAGACGCGTCGACGCGTGCGACGACGGTGAGTTCGAGTGTGTCGGTGAACACGTCACGCTCCTCGTCGCCAGCACCTTCTGGAAAGCCATCCGCGCGATCAAGAAAAACGTCGCGTAAATCGGATGGATCTGGTAGAAAAACGCGCCGTCGTAAGAAACGAGCCCTGACTGACCTCACGCTGCCTCCAAAAAAGGGCACCTACAATCGTCATTTGACTCCTATCATGGTCCGAAATGCCAGCACGCCGGACTCTACGATGGATTGCGAATCCGATTCCAACTTACCGTTGCACGATCCTCGACAGACATGGACGGAGGAAGATGGTAATATCGAAGATGGACTGCGTACTAGTGAACAAGTTGTGAAGCGACTCTCTGAGATGGGGAGGTATAGAGCTTGTAAGTTCTCTGATTAGATAACTTTCTTCGTTTTATTGCTGTCATCTGACAATGCTCTAAAGTTTTCAGGAATCCGAATGATCCGGAGGACATGTCTTATGAACTGTCAGAGCTTCCTACTGTTGAATTAGAGTATCCAAATACCGGTGCGGTCGAGACGTGAGTATCCTTCCGGATTTGAGACGTCTATTTAATAAGACACGCGTAGTTTCTTGCTGGCTCGACCTAAGGACGAAGACCACTATGATCCTACGCTTGATATCGAGAACACTTTGACCACGTTCATCAAAGGTTGGACAAGAGCATCGAGTACCGAATCGACTGTGCTAACTAACTTCTCAGACATTATTCCGTGCGAGTTCAAGGACGTGTTTGGACAGCTACCTGAAGATGCTCTCCGGAGTATTACTGACGAAGATGACGAGGACAATTACCGAGCCTCTCCTACCCCTGTTGAAACTTCTCTGCACCGGGTTTCATCTTTCTTGACCCCTGAGAGATCCAAACCATCGACATTGAGTCTCGTTCCATACTCTGACTCCGAAAGTGGAACACCGCCTCCACCTACATCTTCCTCTCGATGCTCTCCATCGCCGAAAGGATTAATGAGGTCGCTGATCACAGCACGACACCGTAGGGATGGACCGGCGTATACTGCGACACTAAGAGAGATCAATCAATGCATTCGCGAATTCAAGAAGCATATCTCGGGCAACATTCTCCGAGAAGTTCCTCGCACGTGGGAAGTGGATGGGATTCCAGTTGGTGTAGTGCATCGCATTATCGAAGAGACGTACCAGCGTTGTGTCGGTCCCCAGATCAATCAACTCAGGAAATACGAAGCATTCTCGTCTAATGTATATGGAGAGCTCACGCCTGCTTTCGTGGACGACATCATCAAGCGCACAAGGCTAAATTACAAGTCGCTCTTCCTGGATCTTGGATCTGGTGTAGGCAACGTCGTTCTGCAGACGGCGCTGCAGACTGGATGCAAAGCATTTGGTATTGAGGAGCGTGGGGATACAGCGCAAATTGCGATCGACCAGTTTGAGCAGATCAAGCTCCGCTGCCGGATGTGGGGTGTCAGTATGGGAGAGGTCGAGCTCGTTCAGGGAGATATGACTAGGAATGAGCGCGTTGATCAACTGATGAGCAAAGCGGATGTCGTGCTCGTCAACAACTATGTCTTCTCCGAGGAGTGTAAGCCTTTTCCTTTCGCCTCTTCCTACATTTTATCTAATCTACCAAATTCAATATCTATATAGTAAATGCCGCCCTCCGCCCAAAATTCCTCGACCTCAAGGAAGGCGCATTTGTTGTCTCACTCAAGCCCTTCGCAACCCCAAAATCGCAACAGCTCACCGAACGAAATTTTGATGACATCTCTTCGATATTTGTCGTTAAACCTTATCCATATCATAGTGGCACCGTGAGCTGGAGTGGTGGGAGCGGGACGTATTATATCCATCGTGTAAATCGGGAGGTGTATAGAGAGTGTGTGAAAAATTTCCAAGATTCGAGGAGGACGAGGGTGATGAGACGATGATGCGCCTTTCGTCCGAGCTTGGACTCAGTGCCTAGTCCTCTCTTCCTCCTCGTTCGTCCTTGTATTTTCCTCCTCACCGCAACTTTGCACCTCCTCCAGCTTCCTATTTCTGAACCTTTTTTCATGGATGGCTCCCCAATAACGTGTTTTATCATTTTTTATTTCTTCCTAGAGGTTAAGATTGATTTCCCAAGACACTGGCCCTTTTTATCGTCAGTCAAGTCAGACTTTTTTTTCATCGTACACTGCATCGCACTGCATCTTATCGCATCGTGACTTTGACTTACCAAGCAGGTCTGCTTACATCCATAATATCCGAGAGTGCATTGCCTTTTTTCCTTCTCATTTCTTTCTCCCTCCCTTGCTTTTCGCTTTCCTTTCACTGACGTTGTTTTATTATATAGATACTGTTACTTATACCCTCCTGTTACTTCTGTTGCTTTTCTGAACCGCTTTTTCCACAACGCAATGTATACAGAACGAGACGCTCTCATTGACAACTCTACTTACATGTTGTCGACGTCGACTTCGTCGAGATCCCTGCTTTTCCGTTCTCCTGTTGTAGGTACAATTTTATACTTGTTGTTTCGTACTGTACATACGTGCTCTTTTGTAGATCTTAATTCACTGTACTAATTTCTTCAGATTCATGAATGACCCGAGGACTCTTCACGTCCTCAACCGATCGAAATTTTTAGAAAATAAAAACCCCTTTCTTCATTGAACAGCCTTCTATCTGCTCGAGATAAACATAACGACGTACTGTATGTCGCGCTTTCTCTCTTCAAACTCTTGGGTAATAGGGGAGAAAGACGAATACAGAGAATAGCAGGAAGATCTGAGATGACCAATATATGGTATAAAGAAAACGGAAAGGGAAGGGAAATGAAGGAATAACGAAAGAGAACCCTGCAAAGAATGGGAACATATTTAGTTTCCTTGTAAGTCATGACCGTGAAAGGGTTGGGTTAAGTTTCCTGTACGTAGTTTCCTGCATTATCGAGAAAGCAACGGTAAACATTGTTTTCAAGCGAAGACTGAGAAAGAAACAGGACAAACCTGGGAAAACGCCTTCTCGTCCGTTCAGTCGACCCGTCCACCAGTCCTCGGTGCTCTCGGTGCGCTTGACGACTTCGATGCGGTCGCCAGTCTTGAACTCTAGATCGCCGTCAGCCTGTGCGAAGTAACGTTCAGCACGTTCTTGTATCGAGATAAACGAGAATCGTTTTACCTGAGCGGTAAAATCATACAGCGCAACTACGTATTGCATCGGCGGCTCGGCCCGTGGTTTGGGCTTGAGCGGAGGTGGAGGCGGGGGCGCCTTCTTCGCCAACGTCGCCTCTCCATTATTAGATGGCGTATACGGAGGCGGCGCGGCAGACACATGTCCCCCAAATGAAGGCGGCGGAGGGGGCATCTTCTTCGCAAATCCTCCCGCACTGCTCGTCGTCGAGCTCGACATCCCCGTGTTCGATCTCGCTAGGGACGAAGCGCCCGATGCCCCCGACATCGTCGAGTTCTGACGATGCGTTTGTATCAACTTCGAAGTTGACACGATACGCTTGGTTATGTTCATATCCTCGATACGCTGCCACGCATCTGAGCGCTTGTTTTCGTACTCATCTGCTATCTGCGGCACGGTGACTGATACGTCGTATTTTCCTTCTGCGAAGGTTTGTATTTTCTCCATGAGCATGTAGTAGATGTTTAGCCTATGTTATAGACAGTTAATTTGATAAGAATTGCCTGAGAAAACAAGACACGTACTGCATATAATAGAAGGAATTGTATAGTGGATCAATGAATTGCGTGGAGAGCTGGAAGAAACGCGGAAGTTCTTGCTTCATGGCGTTATTAATATATTCGTATTCATTCGTTGCGATTTCAAAGTCTTGTTCGAGCTAACATCGCAAATATCAGCGCTCTACATGAAAGATCAATTGCTATGTCCGAATCACCTACCTTGAACAAGTTCTTCTCATCACTGAGCGATTTCTCCTTCTTATCGCGCAGCTTCGTCAAGGAGTTGTTGAATCGATCATAGTCAAGGAGCTAGTAATCAAGAAGCAGGGGGGATAGTTAATTAATTAGACAAATATTACGAGACAGCCTTACGAGCCAAGCCTTACCTTGTGATCGCGCTTCGTAATGTTCTTGCGGATCGACTTCATGATTGCCTGTAATTCCTTCACAGGCACGACGATGCGGGACTCGATAAGCTCAAGTTCGGGTGCAATGTTTAGTTTGAGCTCTTCAAATAGCTGCTGATAGCCATCGACATTGCGAATCGTGTCCTGTGCGTCAGGGTACTTGCCGATGAGGTCGAACTCTCCGACCATGGGGTGGAATATTTGGCCGAAGTGCTGGGCGAAGCCTTGACCAGAGGTAAACAAGTCTAAAGATCATATGCTGTAGTTATGATAGAAATGAAATATAGATAAAGTATGTACTAGTGACGGCCTCGGTGAACTTCTTGCAGTCCTTCAGCAACTTCTCCACCGTCTCCTCGAGCGCTGTGAACTTGCGCTGGTAGTCATCGAACTCCGGATCGGAGGACTCTGAGTGGAAGCATAAGACGCGATTATCCATCGACAAGACATTGATAGAAGCTTACTCTTGGACATCCCGACCTTGGTGGTCACCAAGTGCGGTGTCCTGCGGGCATCACGAAAGTGAGCTCAAAGATCATGATAGTGTGGCAAACGACACACCGCTTAATTGCCTTTGTTATTCCCTTCATCACTAGCGACTCACGACACAGGCGACAGCCAAGACGATAAGCAAGGTGAGGAGTCAAGTCGGAACTGCACGCATACAAGCTCGCGGGAAGCGGGCTAAGAGCACAGCCATCACGTGCAACAACAATAATCGTAATTTCTTCTCTCGTAAGTAACAATTTCCATAACTTACCTTGCTACGCTCATCCCACCATCCACTATGCCGATTAACCAACCTTCAAACCAAATCAAGTGCGTTCAGCGCCCTTTCTTCGTGGTTGTACTTGGCTGAGACTATACTAGATTAACCAACGTGTCCATCGTGCGCCTCAAGAAAGGCGGGAAACGTTTCGAAGTGAGTCAGAAGCGCATACATCCGACACCCCTTCCATCCGGTAGACTCGTGCTCATCGTGGTAGACAGGTGGCATGCTACAAGAATAAAGTGCAAGAATGGCGAAAGGGCGTGTAAGTCTTTCGCGAAGTACACCATGGTCGCGCTGAGAAATCTCATGAGAATTGCATTTATAGAGAAACAAGCTTGGACGACGTCCTTCAAACTGAGGCTGTATTCGTGAATGTGTCAAAGGGCGAACTCGCAAAAGCAGGCGATCTCAAAAAATCATTTGGGAATCTATCGCAAGACGATATCATCAAGGAGGTGAGTACAGCCCATCGTCTGCACTCTTTCTTTTCTCCGGATAACGATTGAATGACTCACAACTGACGTTCGGCTCTTCATTAGATCCTCAAAAGCGGAGACCTCCAAGTCGGCGAGAAGGAGCGCGAACATGAGCTCACCAACCTGCGAAAGGACATCGCGCACCGCGTAGCCGAGTCCGTCGTCGAGCCATCCACTCAGCGGCCCTACTCCCTCGCGATCATCGAGAAGGCTCTCTCAGAAGTCGGGTTCAGCGTTGACCCGTCGAAGAACGCGAAGAGCCAGGCGCTGGTAGCGATCAAGATGCTCACGCAGAGTGCTAAGCTGCCAGTACAGAGAGCGAGGATGCGCGTGAGAGTGACGATCCCTGCTGCGGATGTTGAGAGGCTTGGGAGCAAGGTTAAAGAGGGTGCAGAGGTCGTGGAGGATACCGAAGCGAGGGCTGAGCTTTGGGAGGCTGTAAGTTGCTTCAAATGCCCGTTGTTTTTGAAATGGTCGGAGCTGATATTTGATTGTTATTCATAGACTCTACAGATCGATCCTTCCCAGTTCCGCGTATACAAGGAATTACTCGACAAGGAATGCAAATTGGGGCGATTAGACGTAGTCGATCACACAGTCTTCGCGCCGCCTGCCGCTTAGAAATCTCACATATCGCTGTACTGTAATTGTAGCTTGATTCTCAGTGTACGCTGTCGAGAGATTCGCCAACCTGTATATTGTATGAAACGTTGTCTTTTCCTCGTTGTAGCGAATAAATACGACAACGAGAGATCTAAATCAAACACCTCACCAAATCAAATTTGTCTCCTCCCGTTCGACGTCCCTTAATACAAGCGGCTTCACCACGCGGTTCCAATTCTCCGCCCATGAGCACCATCCTTCCTCTTCCTCTTCCACTTGCACTCGCTCATCGCCTCGCAACCGATGTCGACGATGCCCGTGCTTTGTATGCCTGTTGCTCGACATACACTGCTTGAACGACTCGCGCAGTCGGGCGAGCTGAGGTGCATCTGGGAACCCGCGCAGGAGATCCGCAAGTTGACTCGTCAACTCGTCAGCGGTCTTGAACGTGTATCCGTTCTGGCGATCTTTGACGAGTTCGGAAAGGCTGGATTCATCATCATCCGAAGAGTGATTTTGAGTAAGAGTTCTGGTATACAGATTACTTTTTTTTCCCCCCTTGACTTACCACGGAAAGTCAAGCGCACAAACGGGTAACCTACATCCAAACATGTCGACGATTTTCATCGGGAGGTCCAATTTGGACGAGCTCGAGTGCAGGCATACACCAAGATCTGCAGAGCCTGTAAACACCAAGCTTTAGTAATAGTATCACGAACGTTGAAAGTTCGAAGAGAAGCCCTACCGAGCAGGACAGGATAATCCTCCGCTTCGAGCCACAAACTTCTACACCGAACCCACCTCCAGCCCTGTTCTTTCTCCCTTCGCGCTACTTCGTTCATATAGAACTCCTTTTGCGGGCCTTTGCCCGTGACGATAGCAAGCAGCTTGGGTAATTTATTATTTTCATCGTCATCCGATGAAACGGATTCTTCTTCATTCGCCTGACTGGCCCTCTTCTCGTACGCTTCAAGCGCGTCTAGGAGGATGCTGAAGTCTTCGTCGGGTGTCCATGAAGTAGAACTGACGAGCAGGGCAGGACGGTCAGCCCGTAAGGCGGGGAAAGTCGATCCTGGAGATGACGGATCGGAGAGTTCTGGGTCGAGAGAAAGAGCTCTGTATGGCGCGCCTTGATGTGCTAAGTGTGTGAACGGCGTAGAACGCGGCGAGTTGTATCTAGGAAGGAACTGTTTGAGAGAAGGCGAAGAAAGGGAAGGCGCAAGCTTGTTAAAGAGCTGAACCAAGGTCTAATCGTCAGTGAACGTATCTATGATACTGGTGCCAAAATCATCGTACATCGTGAATCTCAAAATCTTCCGCGCGCTTGAAGTAGGACGGAGGGCGGTCGTGAAGAACGACCTTGATACCTCTGAAGATAATCAATCATTAAATGACATGGCAAAAAATGAGAAGACACGAACCGTAAGTCCCAAAGCTTGACCAAATGATCACGCATCGCTCGTGTGACGAACAGATGAATGTGCGCTGACCGACCAAAGAACTTCTCGAATCTTATCAGAAAAATCAAGGTACTCAGCAGACCTCCCTGAATGAACAAAACGCAATCCCGGACACGTACTCTCTAGCGATCCTGACAAGCGCATGTTTCTCGCCCAACTTAAGTGCGAGAATACTATACCCAAGATTATGCCAGTCAATGATGAGCTTACTGCATCTTAACCAGCATACGAGCTGTACAAGCGCAAGAGTTGGTATGCTCGGAGGGTTCTGGCTTCAAAAAATTAACAACACTGACTAAGTGGAATCTTTCTTACGAAGAGATGAAGAGAAATAACGAACCTGCACGATGATGTACTCTGGAGGATGAGGGATGGTGTACAAGAGCGCTGAGAGGACAGTACACATTTGAATAGCAATTTTGAGGGGTGCTAGTAAGAGGAAGGGGAGTCTTTTGAACATCGAGGGCGTTTCCGCTAGGTGAACGAGTTCGACATTTAGTCGTTCCAGCGAAGGGATCGGCTTTGAGCCTTGACACAGAATAAGCATTGATATAACGAAGCAAGGTTCTTTCGCGACGCACCTGCATAGCCAACCAGGTATGTCTGGAAGTGCGCATTCGCAAAGCTTTCGGCATGGTACATCATGCGCGGACTCCTCCCTATATCCCCGAGGACGAGCACGGCGACGATACGCAAGGCAGCTCTTTCCCTTTTGCTGAATGCATTTCGGATGAGGGTAACGATGAAAAGCGTAATTAGGATTCGAAGGACGAATGGGTAGTCGAACATTGTAACATTAATGTGAGCTTCAATGTATTTACTATTGCATTCGAAAGGAGAGAAGTCACGACAGGAGGGCGTCTATGCTTGAGACGCGGTTCAGTGAGTTTTAGTTGCACCACCTCGGTGATGACGACGCGTGCACGTGCGTGCATTCAACTCGAGTTCCCGTTTCGGAGTCCTAGAGTCCTACTTTTGCCGCTGCCATTCTGTGTCTGTACAGTACCACCAGCGCTCCATGTCGACACAGCTCAGCCCGATTTCTTTAATTTCTTTATGACTCTCTAAGTCTGCGCTTTGTCAGCCCTTCAACGGCATCATCAGAACGTCCTCTAAGGCCTGTCAGTTCTCGACAATATAATATTTAACTCTAAGTACAGTAGTAATTGGTTGCAGGACTTGGTACAGGAAGGCCCGAACCGTCATGCTGCCGAAGACGCTGGGCTATCGGTGTACCGTTAACTTGAGCTTGCACGATTAGACCTAACTATCTACACACATTAGACTGGCCGGAGGCGTAGGTGTCTGTCATACTCCGCGACGACCTCCTCTTTGTCCAGTCTAGATAAAACTCCTATATGCTGGGACTATTTAACGAGCTGACGTCTTTTCTCATTCACCAACAACACATCTCATCTCATTTCATTTCACCTCACTGCGAAAATTCTAAGCAAATGCATATGGTCATGTCAGAATCGACAACCCCAGTCGGTACGCAATCCAAATCCCCCCCCCCCCGTTTCCCCTTCCACGCGATGGTGATGCAGATTATATGACTTTAAATTTACTCACAACCTTGGTGATACTGATGGAAGTCGTTCGGACAACGCTAAACGCTAAAAGACGACGAGGAAAAGATAATGACGAGAAGACGAGCCGGCCCGGAGATGTGGTAGATACACCCACTGCCCGGGGGCGGATCAGTAGCCGAGTTCCACTCCGGTAGTGTTATATATACTGTATGTGCAGTTAGACTTGTTGTATGTGCACTGGAGTGTACAAGGCCAAGCATTGCAACTGTTCGACGTCTGCACGATTGTAAAAATCACAGGAATACAGTATATGAACTTATACACTATGCGATCACTGCATTTCACGCGTCCCGTCGGACTATCACGCACCTCGAAAGTATTGAGTGAAGACGCGAAGATCGAGTGTATTCTTGGGAAAAGAAACACACGATTATGCATGAACCACGCTTCGTTCCAGTAGAATACCCATGTTTTTGTATCCATGCAGAAGTGATGATCAATTTCTATGTGTGTAAATTACAAAGGTAACTCCTAGCAACGTTGATGCATACTTATTTCACGAAAGGCGATTGGGCGCAACGTATGCGTATAGTTAATTTTACACGAATCCGCAGACCGCTAAAACCGAAAAAAACCGAATCACAAACGCAACCTCACAGTAAGAATCCGGAGGAGACTTGTTCTCGTTCTCCCTTCTCACGCATTCTTCTTCTCCGCAGCGGCTTTCTCACCCGAAACCTCCGTACCATTGACAGACTTCTTGTGCAGCCTCAAGCGCGGCGGCAAAATCATCGTCGGCGGGAGCGTCGTAATGGAGGGCAGCAGCGCCGACGCCGCGTTCCTCGCATTCTGCATCATGACCATATCCATGATCACCAGAGCCGCCATCGCCTCGACAATCGGCACGGCGCGAGGGACGACACACGGGTCGTGTCTGCCCCGAGCCGCCAGTTCACCCTCCGTGCCATCGTATTGCGCCGTAGCCTGCGCCTGGCTGATCGTCGCGGGCGACTTGAACCCGATGCGGATGTAGACATCCTGCCCGTTCGTGATCCCGCCCTGTACGCCTCCACTCCAGTTCGTCCGCGTCCCGAGGCGCCCATCGGGCAATGCGACGAACGCGTCGTTGTGTCGCGAGCCTGGCACCTCCGTCCCTCGGAATCCAGAACCAATCTCGAAGGCCTTGGTAGCAGGGATGCTTAGCATGGCGTGCGCGAGCGCCGCTTCGAACTTGTCGAACACGGGCTCGCCGAGTCCGGGCGGTACACCCCGCATCACACAAGTAATCGTCCCGCCGATCGAGTCCTGCGTCTCTTTGGCGCGGATGATCCGCTTCGACATGCGTTCTGCCGTCTCCGCGTGCGGGCACCGTATCGGGTGCGCATCCACATCTGCACGCGTAACTGTTTTGAGGAGTTGTCGGAATTCCGGAGTGAGCGCCTCCTCGATCGCATCGTTCTCTTCGTCATGCGAGATCGCACGCCCGTCAACGGAGGATGGGATCGTTACTTTCCCAACGGAAGAGACGAAGGCGACGATTTCGATGCCGAAGACTTGTTTGAGATACCTCTCTGCGATCGCACCTGCAGCGACACGTCCTGTACGAGACCGAATTGAGTACTTTAAAATAAGGCAAATGATTAAAAACACATACCAATCGTCTCACGCGCACTGCTCCTGCCTCCTCCACTACTAGCCTTGATTCCATATTTCTCAAGGTAGGTGTAATCAGCATGACTAGGCCTGGGATACAAATCCGTCTCCGAATAGTCTTTCGGCCGCTGGTCCTCATTCTTCACAAGCAGACCAATGGGCGTGCCAAGTGTCACCCCATGCTCGACACCGCTCTGGATATGTACCAAGTCCTTTTCGTCGCGCTATGCACAGGCGAAGGAAACCAGGAACCCAATGATAGTAGCATGTCAAGCAGGAAGCGAAAGCGACAAGGGTGGATGAGAGTTGGCAAAACCATATTCAAATCAGATATCAAACCCAAATTGAAAACCAAATCGCGCATTAGACGGGCGCACGCAGTGCACAGCAGAACCAAGATGGATGGATGGATGTGTAAAGCGTACGAAGAGCCGTCAGGAGAATGGACAACCGTAGATCCAAGTATCGGGTGTGTGAAGTCGAGGCAAATAGGCGTTTTATACGAGTTATTTAAAGCAGGCCGAAGTGATGGCAGATGCCATGAACGAGGGTCGGAAAACCGATGCGTCGAGGGTAGATCAAAATTTTTAGATCCGAGGATGACGACGAGGGCGCATATATCAGATGTCAGATATCAAGTATCAGATGAATAGAGAAGGTAGGCACAGAAGCGAGGGGTAACAGCCAAGCGAGCCGACAGCGAGACAGTATGAGTGAACCCGATTGCATTCAGAGGAGCGTCAATCAAAGAACCGACAGGCAGTGCGTTAGGTTTGATTGAACAGTGAATAGAACGCATTTCCGAACGCGAGGACATGATAGAGACCAAATCCGGATGGCCGGTATTTTCGTCGTGAGCAGCAAACGTCCACAGTAAATGATGGTCGCAGGCAAGGAACAGGATTGACGACAACAGGGGCACGATAGTCGATGAATATGTGTTGATGAGATGAGTTGAGAGGAAGCGTGTGTATGATCAAGGAAATATCGAATGCAAGATGAACCTCGTTGTCAGCAAACAGTTCATCATAATACGAATGACAGTGAGATGATTTGGCTTACCGGAGTCGTGAGATTACTTTGTCCCGGCCGACGCCTGCTCAGCTGGGCTTGGATATCCGGCGCGGTGAGTTGCAGGCCCTAAATCATCCAGAACGGGAGTAAATCAAGATGAAGTGTCAGATATCACTCGATGCAAAGAACAGATTAAAGGAGAAGTAATGACGAGTTGATAGTACGCAGCGAAAGGAGCGAAATGAGATAGAATGCGAAGTTGCACGCACCGGTGGACATCCATCTACGATACACCCAACAGAGGCGCAGTGGCTCTCGCCATAGGTCGTCACCCTGAACAAATGCCCAAACGTTGACATTTTTAGTGAGTAAGTCTTTTAGAAAGCGCTGTCCAAAGCAAATCGAGTTCGATGGGGAATCTTGAAAGAAGAGATGAAAAGACGAAGTTGATTATATGCGCCCGCTCAACGTGCACGGCCGCAGAGCAAGTTGTATCGACTGCGTCCAAAAGTTTCCGACTTTCCGAAGTGAGCGGAGTGACAAACGCGTGACACGTGACTCCCGTCGGCCGAATTCGGTAACGCGAATCCCACCAATCATTAGTGCAAGAGCGCGTCAATCTTCAAGTCGCGTCGTGACTCCGATTCGTTCGCTCACATCATCCACGGCCACTGTTGCTCGCTCGTCTCCATAGCTGAACGGGACTCTTGACAGCAAAAGTGAGAAACGAAATAAGGAGAGAGAATGGCGCCTGCAGATGGCAAACCTGCTCTTGCGCCAGCTCCGTCATCTAATCCAGGTCCAGGTGCCAACGCAGGAATGAGCAGTAACGCTCGCATGAGAGCGGGACACAGTCCGCCCATGCATGACTATCAGCTTCCTCCGCCCCCCGCTCCGCGCCCCCGCAATCAAGGCGGTCGAAAGAAAATGGTACCTATCGAGCCGGACTCGCTCTACAGGGGTAGCACGGTGTCTTCTGCACACGGTCACAGCGCAAGTGCTGCGCACGTATCACATTCCGGAGTAGGAGCTGGAGTCAAACGCGGAACAGACGGCGGAGCTGCTAGCGTCAATGAGCCACGAAAACGGAAACGAGTGGATGCGCAACACTCGGCGTCAACAACGGCGGCAACGCATTCGAAACAAAGTGGTTTTGCTGCGAATAATATTCATGCCTCGCATACACATTCTCATGTCGGCGTGTCTGGAAGAGGAAACGGAGGTGTGGGATCTGCCATCACGGGCGCTGGTTCTACGAACATTTCAAACAGTCAAAACAGCAACAGTATCACCGGAGTGAGCAACGGGATAGGCGGAGGTGCGGGAGTTCTGGCAGGTGATGGAGATGGAGCATCGTCCCTTGTGAGTGATACATAGCATCAATTTCGATTTACCAACTGTTTTCTGACTGAAATTGATGTTCAGATTGAATTTTCTGCGTTGCCGACTTCAGCGCTATACGAGTACATCATGCAGTATGATCTCGTGCCAGTGATCTACCCGACGCCACTCTCTGCCGAAGACCCGCCGCCACCGGCAGCCCTTCTCGACCCGGCACGAATGGCATCACGTGCACCCACTCCCTCACCGCATATGATGATGAATCATCCATTCACGATACAGCAACAGCACCAGCAACAGCACCAGCAAGAGCTGCATCAGAGCAATACACCGGCTAATCGACCGCGCCGGACACTGGAGGCAAAAGAGGGGAGTCGGCGACGTAGCACACGGTTGATAGAAGAGGAAATGCGAGGAGCAGGAGGCGTCGGAGGGATAGGAGGAATGGAACAAATGCCAGTGCTAGCAGACGTGAGCTCATTGCATGGGGTACTGGCGACGATCGCCGCGCGGCATTTCCGGGAAAGCAGCGTACGCGAGATGGATACGCTGTTTTCGTTTCTGGGGGCAGTAAAGGGACGGAGGTAATATTAGTGTGAATAGGCGTGTGGGAGATAGAAACGAAAAGGTGACCAATAAAATTTCTGAGAGAGACCGAGAACGATGATTCGCTGTAGTCAGGCGGGACTGATGGATGGGAACAGAACAGAAGGAAAGATGCCTCGCTGTGCTGTGCTGTGTTGGGTCGCTCGTCGTCCTTGATTCGTTGCCAGGCGACCGCTGACCGAACATTCCGACGCTCATGTGAGGCTGAATAACTAGTACTTATAAACAGACACCCCGTCGCCTTCTTCTCCCTCCAGTCCTTAAGCACTCATCTCCTCCGCCTCATCCCTTCGTCTTTCTCCGCAGCAGTGCTGCCTGGTCTTTTCACTTTGTCAGTACTCTTTATTCAATATACATGCTATTCATTCGCTAACTATGTCTACAGCTTTCCTCGAGGATCCTTACCCCCACTCGTTCTTTTTTCAACTCGTCTCTTGAAGCTCGCATATAGTCGACCTTCATTTTTCACCATATCCAAATCTACAAGTTCGTTCACGATCAGGTATCGAGTAAGATGAAGTTTGCAGCCGTTCTCTCCTATGTCCTTGTTGCGCTCGTCGCAAACGCCGTGGCTGAACCCCAATTCGGCGGTCGTCAGGGTAATGTATGTACAGAAATCCCCTGAAACCGGATACATCACTTACAGATATTCAATCCGTCTTTAGGGCCGGGGAGGCTTTGGAGGCTTCGGTGGAGGCAACAATAACAACAACAATGCTAATAACGGAAATAACGGAAACAACAACAATGCGAACAACAACAATGGCGGGAAACAACAACGGCGCGACGAGTACCGACACCGCGTCTGCTGCTGCTGCCGCCTCCTCCTCCGCCACTGCAAACAACGCGAACAATAACAACAACGGAAACAATGCGAACAGTGGAGATGCGCAAGACAGCACGACGCTCGACCCCTCCGTGATCGCAACTGGCTTCGCCCAGGACGGACAGGCGACTCCCGAGGCAGGACAAGTTGCTTCACTCACGTCGACGAACAACTTCATCAACTTTTGCTTGACGGTCAACAAGCCAATAACGAACGGTCAGCAGATCCAGTCAGGCTCGTGTAACCCGGCGCCGATGGGTGTGATTGCGGCGACGACGAACATGCCGTCGAGCAAGTTCGTGTTCCCGGCTAACGGCGCGACGATTCCGGCCAACCAGGCGTTTACGATCCAGATGGCGATTAATAACATCGAGACGGGTAACTTCGTCAACGCGCAGAGCAATTACTACTCTGCACCGCAGCAGGTGAACGCGCAAGGTGACATTATTGGTCACTCGCACGTCGTCGTCGAGGCGCTTGACTCGCTTGACCAGACGACTCCCCTCGACCCGACCAAGTTCGCGTTCTTCAAGGGTATCAACGGAGCTGCTCAAAACGGCGTTGTCACTGCCGATGTTACGGATGGTCTTGATGCTGGTGTCTACCGGATGGCGTCTATTAACTCTGCTGCTAACCACCAGCCGGTTCTTGTCGCTGTTGCTCAGCACGGCTCTCTCGATGACATGGTCTACTTTACTGTTTCGAATGACGCCGCGGTATGTTTCTTTCAGTACCATATGTTGAATTTTTTTACTGACGCTCCTCTGTGATTTAGGCTGCCAACAGCACGGGCAACGCTAACACGGGCAACGCTAACACAGGCAACAACAACAACAACAACAACAACAACAATAACGGGAACAACAAGAATGGCAATAACAACGCCGCGAACAACGGGCAAAACAACAACAACGGACGAAACGGCGGGTTCGGGTTCGGTGGTGGGCGCAACGGCGGACGTGGCCGCGGCCGCGCCCTCCGCTTCGCGCGTGATGGTGCCTAAGCGCGTCGCTCTCCGACTCCTCCACTTTCGCCTCCTCTAATATTCCCTTGTGCATAGAGGACATTTTAATTCCTGTTTGGTTTTGACTTGTTTTGAATTCATGATATTTCGTAGCAATACCCTATTGCCGTCACCCCGTTATTTATGCCGACATTCATCCCGTCCATCCATTTGTCCGTTCGTATCCATTGGCACTGGCTCAATCCTTTCGCGTTTCGCGTCTCCGTGTTTCCATGTTTTGCTTCCTTTTCCTTCCCTCATATGTTGTGTAGCCTCTTCCGTAACTAAACGGCCCCGGGTCGAGCCCAAAGCCTCTCTCTCCTGTAGCAGCTTCTTGTTGATAATCGAACTTGAGGTGGATAGGATCCTTTTTTTCTCTTTTGACTTTTCGTTCGACTTTTCTTTTGTGTGATATTTCTTGCCACCGCCATCGCCATCGCCATGGGACTGGATCTGGGACTGACTCCTAAACTCCCCCTCGCATCATTTGCTTTTTTTCCTTGCCACTGCATACATACGGCATGATTTTTTCTTTTTCTTTTCATATCCACTTCTATCTCTTCTCCTTTCCCGCATGTACATACTCATCAGCGGATCGGAATTCAAGGGGAGTTTCGGAAATTGGAGGAGTAAAAATAACCTTTTCTCCTTTTGCGTCTTGGGATTGAGCTTGAGTCTGAGTTGAAGTGAGATTAATGTTTTTCTCAAACGTGGACATGGGACTTGAGTCACTTTACCCGCCTTCAAACAAGCTTCCGCCTGTTCCTCGCATGACTTTCGACCTCACTCGACAAAACCTGTGCAGCGCAATAACCTCCTCTCGGGGGAACTATTCCCGTTGGGAGGGAAACACTGTTCATCCACCCAAATCCGATACGACGACACCGAGTCGCAGACTTCGCGAAGTTAACCCCCCTCTCGGGAGTCTAAGCAAGGAATGGATACTGAAACACGTGTATGTATATATATTGGGAATATTTTGTTCTAGTTGAGATTGGAAATGGAAACGCTTTCTTTCTGATACGTTGCGCTGTAAGTTCGGTATCGGTAAGTGAGCGGGCGGCAGGGCCACTCGCACTCGGCATGACTGAGATATACATGTTGTACTGAACTTATGTTTCAGACGGCGGGCATTTGCATATGCCGTATGAGATTTACAGTATGGAAAGTCGTTCGTAAATTCTTTTAGAGTTACGGAATCGGTGAGTAGATTTGATGGATTTCCTTATTCTCTCTCGTTGGAAACGCCTTTTGATACTGCAAAGATTTCGGTAACGGTAACTGAGTATGCGGCAGTATGCGGCAGACCACTCGGCACGTGGTATACATACCGTATGTTTTCTTCCATCGGGGCTTGTTGAAAGATTACTTGAACGAACGAGAAGTGAGCAAAAAGTGAAATAGAATATGTTCAGAGCCGTGCTGGACGTTTCGCGACACTTTCAGAACCCGATACCAATCCCAGATAGGCCTGGCCGCCGGAATTGATATTTACTGTGGTTCTAGATTCATTTTGAAGTATCTGGAAAGTCGTCCGTAATGGCTTTCATTGAGCTTTGGAATCGGTAAATTCAAGTTGCTCTATTTATATTTATTCCTTATCCACTTCCGCCGAATTCCAATTTTAATATTTACTTTCTGTGTGTGGAATGACCGTAGACGGAGGCGTAGGAGTATAGCAATTCGTGTGTCTTATATTTTGCATCTCCTTAAGCTTCTCATGGGAAGGACGGAGGGAGAAAGAAAAAAATGTAGGGAAGGAGAGGGGAGTCCGCGTGTGATGTGAACAGGTACTATACAGACAGTGTATATTATAAAATACAAAAAGTGAAGAATAGATCGAATCTGCGAAAGGTAGTCAGAGCGGAAGTAAGATCATCAGCATCATGAACAAGGAACGGTGATAGATAGACAGATAGATGAAAAAAAAATTGAAACCCATATACGAGAAAGAATGATGAGAAGACAGTTGACGAATATAGGTCAGGCTCAGAATCCATCCAACGTTTGAGGGGGCAACTACTGAATGGGTGGTTCGTTAGTTGATGGATGGGTCGATTGATAGTTGGACAGTTGGACAAATATTTGTTGATTGGTCGGTGGTGAGGAAATCCAGGAAATCCGAAATCATCGGCTCAATAACCGAAAGGATTCGATGTAAAAGAAAGGCAGGAAGGTGAACGAACCAAGGGGGGCACGTGGGGGAAGGTGGAGAGAGTCCTGTTCTGCTGTTGTCGTCGCCATCGTCAGTTAAAGTTGTCAGTCAGCGACGATCAGCAGCAGCACGCTGTTCCTGCTCGTCCTCAGACTCGTCGTCATCTCCATCGGCAGGACAACCACACCCCGAGATCGACCCGCATTTCCACGCCCACCACTATTTGTCCGTCATGGAGCGAATCGTGATTTCCCCCGGTCGTTAGTGTCCGTGCAGGCCAATTTTCAACGAAAAAGGCACAGCGCGGACGTCGACCAAAATAGCCATCGTCAAAGAATTATGATTTGAAGATCGGGCCGATTTGAAATGGTTTATTTTGGAGCAAAAGGCACCGCGCATCAGTATTCGCGACGAGTGAGAAAAAATAGACACAAATTAGTTAGCAACGCGAAGGCGCAAGAAATGATCAGAAAAGGACGTAAGGAGAAAAGAAAAAATATAGAAAAGGATGAGTATATAAAAATAGGCACGACCTAATTGACGATAGCGCAAGTGGTTACCAATGGGCCCACTTGACCTTGCTCTCGGCGAGCTCGGACAGCGCTCAATAGTAGTATCATCATCGTTCATGCGGCCGAATGATACCAAAAGACCGAAAGATCCTCAGATCTTCGTTGTAACAAGCAACAATGTCAGAAAAACAAATGTTCGGATACCCAGAAAAGCGGAGATAATAAAGAGAGTTGCGACAGATCTCCGGGGAGGAGATAGAGACGGTGACAGGTATATAAAAATAAAAACAACAAAGAGAAGGAGAGACGCACGTATCCATTGAAGAGCCTCCAGGGCCACGGCCCAAAGACATCCACGTCCTCGCGCACGGGCGAGGGGCGGGAACCACGCCCTGGTAACGACGACGACGAGGTTTCCCCTTCTTCCTCTGGATTTAGATCTCTATGAATCCTCCGCGAACGCGCACCGAGGCGCGAGGCCGGCGCATGTAACAACGGAGCACGCTCTCCGGAATCTGTGCTATTCTTAGGTCGGGTTCTTGTTATTCTGGGAGGACTTATAGGCGGAACAATGCCTGTTGCGAGCGGTCTTCGCGGTCTAGGACGTTGTCGTCTGCTCTTCAAAAGTGCAGATATAGGATATGTTGCCCGGGAGTCGGAGTCGTCGGGTGTGTACCGGAGAGGAGCAGAAATAGAAGAACATGGAGACGATTCGGAGTCGACGGAGCCCGTGGAGTTTCTTCTTGGTTGAGAACTGTACGGAGAATGGTGGTGATGGTGCATGCCAGAGGCTATCCGAACGCGAGAGCGGAACCGGACACGGAAGCTCGGCTTTGGAGGAGGATCTTGTGTCGGATCCCGACTAGGTGATCTCGAGACGGAATGCTCAATATAGCTATCCCGCATTGTTGCCGATGGCGGGTCTACTACGTGAACTTCTCCTTCGGATGGTAGGTGAAGATGAAGCGCATTATTCGGCGAGATGCCCATAATGTTGATGTCTGACTCTGTTTCTGGCGGTAAGTCGTATCTTAGTTCTGAATGTATCTCGTCGTTGTCTTTGCCCCTATTTCTGTCGGGACCACTATGTGTTTGATCATTCAAGACATCGTCAACATCACGCAGGCTACTTCCATGCGAGCTCTGTTCTAATTATGGTAGAATTCAAGCTCAGCGGAACAAAAGTCGATCCGGTCAAGAGATAAGCAAATAAAGACACACCCGCAGTCGAGCCCTGATCATGTCCGTTTACCATGCCAGGCTCAGAACTTCTTCGCTTCACAGTCGACCTTAAACTTTTTCACCTGCCATGGTAGATTGTAGATAACACACAAAACAGCCCGAGAGGGCTCGGTGACGATCCGATGTTGCAACCCCAAGTAACCTTCTCCTATCCGAGTCGGTAGTATCACGTGATGTCCGTCTTAACTTTAATCACTTTATTTGGGTTGGATGTATAGGCAGAGATATTTTCTCCATCAGACACTCTTTTACAGCGGATGGTTTCGAACTGTGAGTCAATCTGGGCAGAAAAGGGACAAGAATTTGCCTATTGATAATATATCTTCTTGGCCAGTGAGTTTTTCTCGGCGAAAACACATTACTATTGGGCGATTGTAATTCAGCAAGCCTAAGTTCACACATTAGTATTCTCAGCAGAGTTGCGAACTGTTTGATCAAGTGCCATTTCCCCTCAGTCGTGAGGTGGCTAAATATGCCATTAAGAGCAAACAGTCTGAAAACAGTGTAGAAATATCAAACAGGAAGGACGAGGAATCACAAAATCAACTTACAACTGTGTGGTCTGTTGCATGCCCTATTTATTGTGCGTTGAACCAAGAAAATGGCCATAATATTACACAGCCCTTGCATTATGCATGTGTATTGAGAACATTCGCTTGCCCAGTCCCAGATTTTCTGTTGTTGACGAGTGCAGCGCGTTGTTTGGCCTGTGTTTACATCCTTTCCCGGTTTAGCGGTGAAATGATCAGCGCCCAGATTGTCAGACCGAAGTACCGTCACATCTTGCCACGACCTCCAACCAACGATGAGCAGCATCTCAGTTAGACGACTGCAGAAAGAGCTCCGGGAAATCAACAAAGACTGCCCACAAGGTTTATCTCATTTCGATGTGAATGTGCCATTGAATATCTTGAATTCATCTTAATCAGGCATCAAGCTCGTGAAGGCTGATGATTTCGAGACGTGGTATTTGACTCTGGAGGTGCTCGGAGAGAGCTTATACAAGGTGCGTTAGCTGCCCCGTTTGCGATTATCTGAAGTGCTGAGATGCTGACGCGTTGCACACGTAGGGCGAGACATTCATGCTCAAGTTCCGATTTGATGCCCAATACCCGATCTCGTCCCCAAGCGTGACATTCGTGGCGGACGACAAACACCAGCCTCCGTTACACACGGTGCGTAATCTTCAGAGTAATCGTTCTCGTGCACGCAAACTGACTTTATTTACTCTTTTGATTCAGCATGTTTATTCGAATGGACATGTGAGCTTGTGACTCTAAGCTCCGCACACTTCTTTACGACTTACTTGTTATAACTCGCGATAGATCTGCGCGAATATCCTCGGAGATGGATGGTCACCTGTGCTCAGCGTGAGTGCTGTTTGTATATCGTTACAGAGTATGCTTGCTTCGTCCCGGGTGAGTTCTCTTCGTGATTATTCTGAATATTTTCATCTCTTCTTACTTCTCCCTTACCCCTTTCTTGCCTTCGATTTCGGTTCTGTATCCCGCATTCCGTGCTCCGTTCCGTGTACGTCCTCGACTCATGTTAATTCTCTTCTCCTTTGCGCTATCAGAAAAAGGAACGGTGAGTGCTTAGAGCTAATGCATTCGCGTTTCTTCGTGAGTTCCCTTCATCGGATATTGAAATTGATGCTGGGTATTGTCCCGCAGACCCGAAGGGAACGACCGATACGTGCAGTACGCTCCCGACGACCCGAAGAAGGTGAGTGCTAGTCGTTCACATAATATACCTACTAGTTTTCGCTAATGTTATTGATGTTGATTTCGGTGTAGTCGAGGTTTGTGTACGAAGGTATGCATCTAATTCTGGACTTTCAAGAACTTTACTTTGCTGACCTCGTGCCCTACAATGTGCACTTCTTAGATGATAGGTAAGCTTTGGATCACATTCAGTTACCATCGAGTTTAACTAAACAACTCGTTCTTTGTTGCGAATCCAGCGTATAGAATCTGGAAGCTTGTCCCACTCAGGGCTCGTTTGACCGAATGCCCATCTATCAGACTAGTCTGCGATCTGTCAAGATTACATGCTTCTTGACGAGAAATTTCCTGCCCGTTCTTCTGGTCGGTTCGTCTACTCATTCAATTTTTCCGGCCGTTTGTTGCTGTTGTTTTTTATCTGTTGCCTTGTTATCTTGTCACCATATCTGCAAATCTTGTACTAAATAGATCACTCTATTCAAAGATTATTGTTCAAAAGTTACATTACTTTCATTTTAGCTTGGAGAGCGTTTGTGAGCTCGGCGAGTTACACAGATTTAGCTATTTAAACTTCGCTCGCCAGTTTGCGTACATAAATTTCCGAGACTTCCTGAATTAAACCCCAAAACGTATTAGGAATAAAAGAGAGGGAGAGCACAGAGTGGAGAGGATTCACATTGGGAGAACGAACGGAAGGAAATAGAGAATCCAGTCAGAAACAGCCAAACAGCAATATGAAAACGGGGAGGATCTTTGTGAAAACGAAGGAAACGAATCCAAACATGAAAGATTTCTCATTAATTTCACGATCGCCAAGGGCGGGCGCAGCACGACCTCGGTGCGGGAGCATCGTGTACAACAGCTGGAGATCGAGGGGTATCATCTAGCGACCTTCGAGCAAAACTTACTGACGGAGACAACCTCGGACCATCCTTCAAAACACTAGTTTCACGATTGTCCTCACTACAATCCTCGCTGTCATCTTTCTCACCATCATTCATGCAGCATCCATCGCACGTATCACCGCATCCGCATGAATCTTCTGGGCATCCACATCGACCTGCGCAGCATTCTTCGAGTTTGGGAATGCGGATGAGACCAAAGGCGCGAGGGCGTTCTTCGTCTTCTTCATCCAAGTTGGCTGAACTCTCACTCATTCCTCGAGGACGGTCGAATAGACCCCGAGGATAGATAGTGACATTTGTCGGATCGAGGCTTGATCGATTCTTTGCGGGTGGTGCAGGAAGCGAAGCTGCACGGGCATAAAAAGCCGCAAGATAAGATGGAGTGGGTGGTGCCTGAGAAGTCGATGGTACACCCGGCATGCTGCTCAGTGGAGGAAGCTCAATACCACCATCATAATCAACGCAAGTGGAGCAATCGTCAGAACAGTGCGCACTATGCTGGCCGTGTATCACGACAGGCATAGTCGAAGGACCCGCTTCGGCAGGATCATCAACCCACGAAGGCCGGGATGCGGGAGCCGGACCGTGTAATTCGCACCCAGCACATTCGCAGCGGGTACCGCAGCAGCAGTGAGAATCGTCCACGTCGCCACTCGTGGCATGTACGTCAGTCAATCCTGTGCTGACTTCCGTACTCGCGACCGCGTTTGAGCTTGCATGAAGAATGGATGGCGATGCCGGTACTGGTACATATGCGTATGAAGATGCGGAAGATGACCAAGATGTAGTGTGCGTTTCTGGCGGTGCTGGCGCTATTTGGCGAAATACCTTAGGAGTTGCTTTATTTACGTCGGACATATTTCCCTCTGGAGGAACGGGAGAAGATCCAGGCGACCGTTTTCTCTTCGATGTTCCAGATGTACGTGATTCTGCCTTCTGATCAATATGAATGTGCACATTGGCATCAGCTTTCTCAGCGGATAAGGCTTGGTTCATTTCCTTGTGAATCGTTGGAGCAAATTGAGAAGGAGTCGCAGGAGCACAGCATGCAGCGACAAGCGCCAGAGCGGACAATCCATCATTGAATATTGCTGGGTCGACCGGTTTCCTCGGATGGGGTTCTGAACTGATACCTGAATCGACAACTTCAGACCGACATTTGCACTTGTAGACGTCCTTGCAATGGCAGGGGTTCAACAGGGCATCCACTATTGCTAATGTTAGCAGATAGAAAGATAGAATGAACTGTGAGAGCGAACCTGGCTGCTTAGGCACGTTTGCCTCCACGGGTGCAGAGCTTGATGCTCTCAAGGCGTCTTTGAGACCGTTCGGAAGAGATGGGATGGTAGGGATGAAGCGCTTCCCTGTTCATCGCTTGTGAGGACTTTTCGCTGGCTGAACTGATCACAAGGACGTACCCTGCTTCTTCTTCCCTTCTGCAATGGAGGGAGTTGCGTCCGTAAACTTTTCCGAATCACAGGTACACTTTGCATGGATCCTTCGCGATTGACGTGCCTCCCTACACCTTTCGCACTGCGAGACTGGTCGACCTTTCTTCTTTATTTCATATAGGGGACGATCATTGTGATGACAGCTTGAGGAGCGGTGGCCTTTGATGCAAGATTCGCTAAGATTTGTTATGTCCGTGAATTCCATGACCAATAGACGACAAGAAAGGATACCGACCATGCATACTTCTTGGAGTTGACGTAGACCTGACGAGACAAAGCTTGTATTCAGCAACCTGTCCTAGAGAATGGGAAATGGCACATACCATCAAGCGGGCATAGATCCGAGAGACGGTGAGAGACGGAGGGAGAGACGGAGTGGTGAGTGCGATCCCAGGCGGTATTTACATAGAGTAGCTGAAGCAGCCTGACTGTGGAGGTGATTTGATTCAAGATCGATTTGTAATTGTATGGCTGTGTGTCAAATGTGACGCGTGACGCGTAACCCTAATTCACCCTGCTTTACGTCAACTCCGCACGGTCGTAACGGATTTAGCACTGCAGTGCCGCACTTGCAAAGTCAGTCGCGAAACAGTTCTGTCAGCTCGATGTTTTGGTGCCATTCAGCCAGTAACAATATTCACCGTTTTTTTTCTCACCTATAGAGGTGCAAGAAAATGAAACGATTAACTCATGAGCTTCCGCCTCAGATTGAAAGAAAACAATTGACGCACTTACGACACTGCAGACAGGGGTATTGATGTTATTAGCTCTCGATTTGTTCTGGACCTTGGGGATGAACAGATTTATCAGATCTTTGCGCTGTTTGTGCGCGAGGGAACGGCATCCAATGTTCCACGTATATCTCATCGGAACCGCAGGGCACTAGTGAGGCATTTAACATATATATCGAAGCAGCGAATTGGCCTCGTGAACAGCTTTGTTCAATATGAAATGACGAGATGAATTACGGTTCTGTAAAAGAAGCGGGAAGAGAGACGTTTGTGCCATCTGGACATAGTGAATTCTAGCGCTCGTCAGTAGTCCTGTTGAAGACAAAAATCTCGATTGTAGTGATCTCCAAGGTTAGCTGAAATCAGCTTCCGCAAGCGCCATCGGAGATACAAAGTGGCAGAAGTACAGTACGTCAGGTGATACCACCTGGTACTCGTCTAACATACCCGCGTTTCCGATAGTACCGATAACATGTAAGTTTGTTGAAAACGCAGAAGTGAACTGTCTCCACTTGAATTGTAAGGTCAAATGACAGCGCGGTCGCGGTTTGAGAGTTCTTCCCGCCGCTGATATGACCTAGAGCGGTTGATATAATTTGATTGAGACCAGTAGAGACCTCCAGGCACTTTCTTCATCATAGCGGTCCGATTCACCGCGTTCGCGTTGATATCCTCGCCTGGGCAGGTTCAGAATCCGAATAAGATAGACTCGAAAAGCCAAAGTCAGCACCAATTTGCTCCCGGATGGCATCTGCGCTTGCACATGTTACCACCCTTTTACAAGATGCCGAGAACTCCAGTACTAGCTGTTCTTCTGACAAATTTTAAGCATTCGACACGTTCATTGAAGGGTGACACAACTTGCTTATATATGAAGACAAAGGACACGATATGTAGTCGTCAGCATTTACGAAGATAAAGACTAAAGCATGACATACAACGGAACACCATGACCGGGCATCGGCAGCGCTCATGCAATACCTCGTGACAAGTTCATAGGTGACGCAGACGTAGCGTTTCAACATCGCATATGTGCTTCATCGGACAAAGTGAAAACAGCAGCCAAAGATGATGGCAGGAAAGCATGCACTGATGTGTGTCGTAGGGATCAAGCACAAGCAGCTTATATACGAGCCCCAGTCGCTCGGAGATCAGTTTCGCACAGTCCCCATGAACGAGGAAACGCCAAGGAAAATAATCGTCGGTGAACATGTCGGACATTCAGAGGACCGAAGATACAACCTTATTTATCGACTTATTGAAAGAGTAAAAATGAAAAGAAAGATAATACCGGGTCTACCAACCAAGGCCCTTTCTGATTTGCAGTGGACGAGTATAAAACGTAAGTTGAGCCAATTACGCTCCTCAGGTTGAGAGATCAACGTGTATTCCACATATAGAAAGTGATTCTCGCGCGTAATAAAATGAGCATGATTGGACGTTGGTCGGGAGGATTGATCCGGGCAATTCCGGCACCGGTGCCCCATCGATCTTGTTTTGGCCAGGTCACTCCACTGCAAGTCAAAATCGTCACTGTGACCGCGCTTGGTCAGAACTCTTCCTTTGGTCTTGTCCTCGACGGCTCCCTTCCTGTTGCCACCTTAGACGTCGAGCTCAGCGATGATTTCAATGGTACGACGGAGCAGTATGGCGCGACTTAGCACCGCAGCGGCGCCCCCTCCATATGCATATACACCCACACATACATATAGCCACCTCGCAGCGACGCGCGGTGCAAATGCGCGAAGTCGCTGGTCAGGCAGACCTGCTTTTCTCGGTGCTGGCGCTTTCAGCCCAAGTGGCGTTGCTTTCTATTACGTGCCATCTTCGTCCTTTGCGCCTGTCGGACAAGCACCTGTGGTTTCGACCTCGAAAATGCGTGGAGGGGAAGTGCTGGGAGATCGTCCACCTATGGTTATTCCTGAGGACCCTTCCAGTTCAGGTTCCACGTCGACTTCGACTGGGAGGGACGGTGCGCATGTGCTTTCGTCTGACGCGGCGTCCCCGCAGGTAGCTGCACGGCCTCCGAAGCCTCCTAAGGTAGAGAAACCGAAACCGCGGTTAGTAGGTCGAAAAGCGGCTTTAACAGTCGTATGTTACGTATCCCTCCTAGCTAAATTGCATCTATTAACATATCAATTTTCGTCTTGTATTGCAGACACCCGCAGCTGTTAGTCGGCTTCGCGCACTCCTCACGGGTCCACATCCGCAGTTAATTCGCATTGGTGTGCGTAATAAGGGCTGCGCAGGCATGTCATATCATCTCGAATACGTCGACAAGCCCGGTCCTTTCGACGAGATTGTGGAGCAGGATGGCGTCCGTGTACTCATAGACAGCAAGGCTTTATTCTCTATTATTGGGAGCGAAATGGACTGGGTTGAGGATCGCCTGAGGTGAGCATTACATCACACGTATTCTTTTAGGCGGACGACACTGAACCTGATCTTACAGCGCAAAGTTTGCGTTCAAGAATCCTAATGTCAAGGACGCTTGTGGATGCGGAGAGTCATTCAGTATCGGGGACTGATTTCTGATTTTTAGACTCATGCATGGATCATCTTGTGCTCACATGCTTCATGTTACCCTCATATGTTTATTCTGGCAACATCAACTTTGTATCTGTATTATCATCATATCTGGCTAGCATCTAATTAGCTTTTAGAGATGTATTGCACACCCCATTCAGAGCTCAAATGACAGAGATATAACTGACTTTTCCTCGTCTGGTCAGAGGAAAGCAACGTGTTCGACATTCATGATGCAGAGAGCTCATACATACAAAGAGCACAAGCATGAAATCAAGGCAAATGTGCAAAACATGCCATCGTGTTTCAATTCTCTTTCTTCACCGGATTCTGTCCGTAGTAGTAGCGTTTACGGCCAATGCCCATGAACCAAGCCAATCTACATATTAAGTAAATCAATAAACATTGAAGGGGGTGTGAAGGAAAAAATTGGAACGCACCGTCCACTCAGAAGAACAATAACAAATGAGATGTTCCCATGTGTTGTTGCATTCCACGCAAGAGGATCGTTTCGAATCTCGGTTGGGAGATTGATGAAGGTTGCGATTATACTGAATGGAACGATCAACGAGGAACTTCGCAGCTGAGGGGTATTCAAAAGCTTACTGGGTAACCTGGGAAATGCCCAATCTTTATGTAAGAGCTAGTGAACTTGATTTATGGTTGGCAACTTACATCGGCAATAGCTAAAGCCGCGAGGCTTGCCCCTAATATCCTCTCTTGCGCAGCTGGATCATGAGGAAGAGCATCACGTATTGCTCGAAAGACAAGACTTGAGATCATCCCGAGTAGCAGGTAGCCTTAAAAACAATCTGCAACTTTAACAGTTGATTAACCATAAAACGCTCAGGAATCCACTTGCAATTCGTAAGCTGCCAAACGGCCATGCTTGATCGTGGATCCAGGGAACCTTGTAAGGGAGCAGCAGGAGTCGAAGGGATAAGTTCATCAAAGAACCACTTCGAACCCGGGAAAAACCAAGCGAGAAGTGCTGGTGTCATCGTTGAAACTGTTGTGGGAGCATAAATTAGAGACGGACATGAGTTTGAAGTGTATTGCGGAAGAGATTTGACGCACTGGGCTCGATGTGCAGGTACATAAGCTTATAGAATCCAGGTAGAGCAGGAAAGTCGGACATTTTGAACGTAAAGCTTTCAAGACGACTATGTTAGATGCTACGCGAACGTCGTTTCGTGAGAGTCAGTCCACTCCGAGAATCGACGCGACGCGTCGCGCTTTGAGTCGGAGCGTGAACTTCGCGGTGAGCCGATTCAAGTTTTCCAATTGCGGTATGTATTTCGTCTAGATAACTTAAACAGGATTCAAACGGATAGTATACTGTAGGAGACGTTTGCTATGTGTGTTAATTTAGCTGTTGATAAAACAAGCAAATGTTTTGGCAGATCACTCATTTTTGCGTTTTTTATATCTTTTTCATCTTTCTTGACTAACGATAGGCACGTGATTCACTTCGAACTTTGCGGAGAGAATTGCGATTGGACGTTGCTGACTAACGAACGACGAATGGTGATTGGCCAAGGCGAACACTTTTTCGTCATTGACCATCATGTCCTTCAGAACTACTTCATCATCTTTGAGAGCGAATCTTAGAGCGACCTCGCTGTTGCGAAATGTAGAGCGATCCCCGGCAGTGGCTTCATCATTACAACGATTAGCTGCAAGTCGGCATGCTTCGACGCTGATGAATGGATGGGGACCTTCTGTTAGCTCGACGTCCTCGACACGTTTGACAGCCTCGTATCCAACAATGCAAAGAGTCGCCCCTCGACTTGGTGAGCAGTGTGCTATATCATGGTATCTACACCTTACTAAAGTAAACTAAAGCCCGGTCGATGTTCATTCAAACCGAGTCAACACCGAATGACGATTCGTTGAAATTCATCCCTGGGGTAGAAGTGATGCAAGAAGGCTCAGCTGAGTTTCTTGATACGCGCGCTGCGCTCGCCTCGCCACTTGCACTCCGACTATTGGGCGTCGATGGAGTCCGTGCAGTCTTTTACGGACCGGATTTCGTCACCGTATCGAAAGATCAAGACGTTTCATGGTCTGTCACCAAGCCCGAGGTGTACTCGTTGCTGATGGAGCACTTCTCATCCGGAGAACCATTATTCCGTAGCGAGGAAGAAAGGGAAGCTGCTGGACCTCAGGACACTCGAATACTTGATACGGACCCCGACACTGTCGCGATGATTAAGGAACTCATTTCTACACGTGTACGGCCCGCGATTATGGAGGACGGAGGTGACATTGAATATTGCGGGTTCACTGAAGACGGAATTGTGCAGCTGAAACTGAAGGGAAGTTGCCGAGGATGTTCGTCGAGCACTGTCACGCTGAAGACGGGTATTGAGCGCATGATGACGCATTATATCCCTGAGGTGAAGGGAGTAGAGCAGATTGAAGATTTGGAGGAAAAGATTGCAAAGGAGGAGTTTGAGAAGCTCGAAAGGCGATTGCATCCTGAGCTGGCGGAGAAGGAGAAGAAGGAGGATTCACCGTAAGTCAGTTCGCTTGTTGGTCGATTTCTCGATTTCTAACTCCGAGATGCTCATATAGAATGGCACCATATATGTCTGTGTAGAAAGGAGGTTTGTATAATGTAATGTTGGACAGCTTGCATTTGTACTTTACTGCATTCATAATATTATAGAATAATATCTGCATGCATTGCGTTTGAACGACGGTTGATCGAGCTTCTGGTATATTTCGAGACTCAACGAACTCACGGTTTCAAAATAAATCGATTTGAAATGCCAAATAAAATAATGCAATGCTCGAGTTGAGTCTATATGGTACATACAAGATCATGAGTTGGACGTGTTCCGCTATTATAAGTTGCTCGATAAATATTAGATAGCTCAAGAAGGATGCAAGCAGAACACTGAGATACAATGTGGAACAAGAGAATAGCGTGCAAGAGTGAGTTTCATGGGCCAATTGGTACGTGTTTCTGGGAGGGCTCCCTTTCCTGCCAATCCACAACCGGCCCATAAGTTAAGCTCACACTCAAGTCAGTTTCCCAAACTCACCGAAGCCAGCTCCTGTGCCTCAACTTCCGATACAACACCCACGGGAACAGTGATATCAACTTTGTCTTTGTCGTCCTTCTTGGACGTCCGGTGTAAATCAGATCGAGTTCCAGAAACACTATCAGCACTAACGCTATCATGTGTAAGTCCACTTGGCCACGTCGCGCGAAGGTCAGTTAGCTCGACGGGATCGGGTCCTTGTCCGTGGACTTGCACACCGTTCCGGAATTGCGGTGTCGCACCGGAGCGTGAAGATGCAGGGAGGTTTGAGAGTGATTGTGAATCATTGTCGTACCCTCTGCCACGGAGTACTTGACGCGTGTTGAGCCTGTGAGGTATTCACTTAATGTGATATCGAAGTTGTTCATAATACGAGCGGCTTACGTAGCAAGCAGTGTATTTGCATAGACTGTTATAGCATGAGTAGAGCATGAGTAGGCGCTATGAAAAGCTTATGTTGCACATACGTTTTCCAACGCAGAAGTCAATGGCGAGAAAGTAGAACGAGTCCGGCAAGACTTTGAACTGCAATGTGCCTTGATGGGTGTTTCCATTGCGAAGGACAATAGGAACCTACCACGATGACTTCCACGATCACCACCACGCTGCGGAAATCAAATGAGATGATACTTTTGGAACGAGAAATAAGTCGCACGTAGTCAGAAGGCATCGATTGACCGCATAGATCATCAACGTATTGAGTAATGCATTTGTCCTATAGGAAATCCGAAACGCATGCCATATTAGTATTACTTTCAGTTATTTGTTCGTATCGCTGAATACATACCCTCGGAAACCCGATTTCACAGAATGCAAGAAGTAACAAAGGGAGAAGGCAATGAGCACGTCTGGAAAGACGGCAGTTATGGAGAACGGGAGAGCAGCGTTGTACTGGCGAGATGAAAATCGTCTAGACGAATGGCGAAATGTTGGAACGACTTACTGTGATGGAAGTTATTTTCGAGAGCAACTTGAGCTTAAGTCTGACAATTCGTATAAGTCATAGGGACGCTTCATGATGAGATGGACAAACAGTAAAATGACCGTTTCTAAAGAATATTCAATCACCGAAGGAAAGATACGGGATAACTGTTCACTGACCTAGCCCGAACGCTGTAGTAATAGATGGAGTTTTGTCAATACGTGAGACATAACCACGTAAGATTGGTCAGGATGTGCGTACCGAAGTGCGCAAGGATAGTGAGCGTCTAAATATCGAGTCAGACTCGGAAGAGGAAGAGTACACGTTCATGAATAAATACATACGATGAAGGTTGTTAGCCACCACATGCCTTTGGATACTGAAAATGAAAAATCAGTCAGCTCCTATACACGCAAATTCCAAGCATCACTTGCAGATGTGCACTCTGACTGCGAAGAAACTGAAAGCATTGCTGTTGTCAACCTTTTTGAATAGAGGGCGGATAGAACCCTATACGTACAATTGGACAGTTGTCGAGATGATAACCTGGAGTGGATCAGAAAAGTCGAAAAGTGAGAGTTGGACACCCCCGAGAAAATACATACATTAACCAGTATCGATGTCTGTAGCGTCCTTTAAAGAATCAGAAAGAATAGAGCTATAAAAAAGGTTCTTACAAAAAGGGACCTGCGTGTACATGCAATATTAATGTTAAAGAAAATTAGCCTCAGAACTCAGAATCAGCGGAAAGTCTTACCATGTGCCGACAGCAAGTGCCAGCGGATTGGAATAGTTGATTACCTTCCATTCACAAAGATGATGAATGAAATCATCCTCGTGCATAGCATTCAAGTGATCCCTCACCAAGTAGTGATACAATGAGTGACAAACTTGGGTTCCCCGTTCAGCTAGAAGCAATAACGAAAGCTGACATGAGCGTCTACACACCTAAGATAATTTGAACTGTTTCAAGTGCCCTGAATCCATGACTCTCATGAGAGTGAAGATGAGCACATAAATCCTTGTGTGGACCAACCAAATAAATGCGACCTGAAGGGAACTGATATTAAGAAGTCCTCAAGTCCTATTTTATCGATCTTAAGTCTCACCAAAAGTTTCAGAGATGGCCTATCCTTGGGGTAGTACATGTAATATAGATAACTCTGTCAATGAGGAATTTGTCGGTATTTGTCCTGACTTTGATTGGCAACCGATCCGACCTGAAGTGTCGTTATTCCATACAGTCTATAATACTGTGTGAGCTAGCACAACCGGAAAGTATCGAGGATGCTGAAACTGACACCAACGCAACCATGGCTCCGATGTAAGAAATCCCTTGGTGTCATGTCAGTCGGGGAAGAAATTTGCGCGAAATCAACAATATACCAAAAGTCCCGGTGAGGTCAAGATGTATTTCGGGAGGTGTGCTGGAAGCCATGTTCGTCAATACACAGAGAAAAGAAAGAAAGAGAGAAAGTTAAGGGATGTCGCGTTTGTGAGGGGACTGGAGGAAGATACTTGCAGAGGCTCATGAAGATGAGTCGCCCTATAACACCTAGGCGTGACGAAGAAGAACAGGTACGGCGCCAAGGCACGAGACGTAAGAACAGTACGGTCATTACCATGAGTTCTTCCGGTTCATGTTACCTGAAGGGTCCAACGATATCGCGTGAGATGAAAAGCTTATGTCAGAGTTTATTTCTGGAAACCATGCTCCACTACAAGGGCGATACAGTGGGCATATCAAAGATGCATCAGTCCTATAGAACCCTGAATCATGGGCTGCAGACATGAAGAATCGAAAAGCACGGGTTGAGTGTTCTAGAGTCGGGAGACCTAGACGATAGGAGCCAGAACCTCAATAGGATACATGTAACCTAAAAATTGTACGGGAAGCTCCCCTTGCTTCTCATTGATCTTGATGAATGACCTGAGCATCCGCTTTCAGCGGGAGTCTCCGATGAGCACACAGTTCACAAGCTTCTTCAATATGGACCGGGGCAAACGAGGTGCTTGGCTATTCAAGTCAACGAACATTGTCCGGGAACAAAGATATAGACGCCAAAAAGAACTAAGACCAAGATTGAATGCTAAGATTGGAATTAGCCTTCGTCGATGACACGCCAAGCAATTTCGAACATTGATCTGTACCTATCTTCAATTTTTTTGTCTGGTCATCTATATCACCCTTTCTGCGTCCCACTCGCTGATAATCCGCCGCAAAGCTGTGCGCACGCTTTCGGCATCAAACAACGGAACACCCGATCTGTCGTCCGTGCCAGGCTTCGACTCCACTTCTATGCAACGGACGCCCATATTCTTTAACGCCATGAAAATGAGAACTTGTTTCGATGGCAGAAGAGGCGAACAGCTACCGTTATTTGGTCCGTGTCAAGAGGCACTTGCCCATCTCGGACATACACGAGGTGTGTGATGAATGCAGAGACAGGATACGACGTGTATGTGCCTAGGCTCGCATAGTGCGTGTTTAGCGTACGTGTGATCGCTCTTCGAATGCCAGTCAGACATGAGTCTTACAGAATTCAAAGTGAAGACTCACTTGATGTAGTCGGTCGCAGTGTAACCGTTCGTCTCTCTGTCGTTCTTTGAGTTCACTATTCTAGCTCAGCTGATTCAGAACCGGACGGAGTTACGAAATGGATTCACATAGGAGGATCTTCGCTTTCACAGTGCGGGACCGCGCAATTGTAGAAGCGACTCCCTTCAAGGCCAGACACGGGATGATACTTTTGCTCCAAAGTTAGAACAGGAGGAAGAGGGTAATCAATTTCCGCACCTCGTCCAAAGTGAACCGCAAGAATAAACTATTATATCCTTTGAGCCGCATTGCGCGAGGAAATCTGGATTGGGAGATGGATGTATTTCATGCCCATACGCGTTTATGTAATATAAACCTTCGAAAAGTCTCAGATCTCAAAGAGACACGCAGAAGAAACTGAAAACAAACGATTTATTTTCGATTCAAGAGGCACTTCATGATCCTCGTCTTCTTTCGAGATTACTAAGTTTGGCGTGTGACTGCGCTCATGGGTAGACCTTAGCAAAAACTCTGGTTCGACGAGATCCTCCGTGATTGGAGATGCGGGCACGAAAGAAAACGAGGACTCCGAATGCGTCGGATGAGAGATATTGCATTGACCGATAATGTTCCTGCCGTTTTCCTATCTCACAAAGGTTTCTATCAGAAGCATGATGGGCAAGTGAGGTGAGCAGTCAAACCAATTCGGCACCGATAGTTACTGTATGGTTCGTGACCAAGACAGGTACAATATTTGCCTATCAAAAGCCATCTTCAAGTCACCAAGAAATAGAGATAGAGATTCCTGAGATGAACACACCTGACTATTGGTGATGGAAGAAAACAGGAAGATCGCGGAAGGCAGAGACCGAAAGAAGATTCTTGCTGCGGCAAGGAAATAGTTACCGACACTATTGGCATAATTCGCAACAACAAAAAAATCAGCGATATGCTCTGATGGGAGACTTTCATGGCTTGACCATCACCTTCCATTCCGGAATGAAAAGTTCTTCTGTGCGCGCCGCAGTACTTCACTTTCAAAATAGACCAGGAAGCCTAGGTACAGCACATTAATACAATAGTAGAGAATCAGATCAACGCACGGACCTCTGATGACTTCTTTCCTGTCAAGAGGAATGCCTGTCCATAATGGGCTTCGTCCTTCGACGATGTCGCGCCATTCATCACGAGCTTCGCGTTCGGTGGACTCTGCGCGAAGACGGTACGCTAATAGGTGACGAATACAGTCCAAGGGCGAACCCTCAGGTGATGCTGGAATAAGCCGAACCAAACGTGATCTTATGTCGCCTAAAGACATCATTAAATATCTTTTACCGAGTGAGACGAAAGAATATTCACCGATTGATGGTCCACCAAGCACCCGGATAATCTCACTGGACGAGCCGCCATCATCCGATACAGGCAATACGTAGCACGCGTCGCGGAATGCAGAACATATTGAATTGCATCCTGTGCCTCCAGAAATAACCAAAACAGACGGAAAAGGAGAAACCTCTCTACGTTGTACCTCAGTGTCCGCTGTAGTTGTGGAAGTCGGGGATGAGACAGGAAAAGATGGTCGCCGACTTCTAAATGCAGGCGTCACTATCGGATTCACGGGTAGGTCAAAGACAGAAGAAGAAGGGCTCTCTTCAATCTGAGGAGTACTCAACCTTGACGAGTCTGAGGAGCTGGGTGCCTCCAGAAAAGATGTATATGGAGAGACTGGCCCATTGTTGATTGGAGGAGCCATCACATGTGAGATACGCTAAAATGTTGTAACTGGTCAGGCCCACGTAGAGTCCAGGATTCCCGGTCTATGTATTTGAGGCAATAACAGCTGTTGCGCGAGTCTGAGTCAGTCTTGTGCGACACGTCAACAAACGTCAACAACACGTCTCTAATTGGACTTTTCCCACGGTACATAACTTCCACGAAATAGACTCGGAGCTGGACTTTGATATCACCAATCCAGAAGCAAATGAAATAAGCGGATACGAGCTGTATGGGCGCGGGATGATAATGTGGGAGCAAGATATGTGATCCGTTCAACATTTTCACGCCGCGGACGAACAAGGACGAACCCATTGAGAATACCATGTGCAGGTTACTAGGCTCATCACGAGTTTAAGATATACGCTAGTACTATCGTGAATTCTCTGGATATCAGAACGGATAGTCTTTCACCGTCGTTCCCCTAGCTTATTGTGTCGGCGGTGATTTGACGTAGAAGGACCGAGATAACATCCGCGGACATGAGATCAAAAATTCTACAACTGTATTTAAGTTAATAGTGCCGGTTTTGGTTGTTCTGATTGTAGTAGTTTTTCTCTTATGCTCGGAAGCATGTGCGAAGCAACGGAATTAGCTAAATCCAAACCGTTGCCCGACGCGACAGCTCTCTTCTTATTTGTAGTCTTCTCCGGGCGGCCTGAACCATGAGAATTTTCAAAGGGGAACGGATAGTTCGTAGACAACATGAGATGTAATCAAGATTATACTGAAAATCAGCACGAAAGAGAAATTGCAGAAGGCTGGATCCACGGGAAAGATTCAACTCCGGATAATCCCCAGAGGTATAGAACCTGAGCGGATGGATAAGTCCTATCATATTAGTGCAACTGAAAAACAATTCTGTTCCGTCAAGATACCATGTTACCATAACTAATAAGTCAGCGAGTATGATAAGCATAACGAAACCAAGATATCTTACAATGTTTAAAAAGAAACGGAGATTAAGCTAGTTCGGAGGGCTGAGTCAGCCACACGGATGACGTGTGGCGAATCCGATCGTAGTTTATGCTGTTCCTCCCAGGAGCCGAAGTCAGAACACACATATTACTTGGACTCAAGGACATATGTAGGGCCGCATCTTAGGGCGATGCCCTCGCGCAATCATCCTGAAGCATTACTGCGAGCCAAATGCCAACTGAGAACCAAACGAATATGGAGCCTGAGTCGCTAAAGGCCACAAGCTCTGGTTCTGCATGTCAAAAGCTTGAGTGAAAGAAGGGATTGAAGGATCAAAGGAAGAGGAAAGCACATCAATGTCGTCAATGTAAGAATTGGCTCCTTCGAAAGGTTTGTCGGGCTCCCGAGGGTGCGCATCCCCTACTCGCAGCTCAGTCTGAGGCGGGTTTTGAGTTGCGGTGTCGTCTTGTGGAGGTTCAGCATCAGCTGTTTCTTCGGGCGGAGGAGCAGGCTCAAGTCGAATTGACCCAGTGCGGAACGGCCGTACCGTCGTCGTCGCAACGTCCGAAATTTGTAAATCGGTGTGCAATCCGTTCTGCAGAACTGACGTATCCGCTGCTTCCGGTATTGAAGACAATCCCGATTCTGCAACCGCTTGACTGGAGCTAGAAGGAAGGTGGGGTAAATTCGGTGCCGAACGGGATCGCGATCGGCCTTCTGTCCGATGAGAATGAGATGATGATGGCCTCGAGCTAGTTCTGCTCGAAGGCCGTAGGCTCTCGTCCATCGGCGGCTCCGCAGATTTCCTCTTGCCTAGAGCAGAGGGAGGATAATCGGGTTCCTCAGTTCTTCCGGAACTCGGTGGCCTGGATTGTCGAAGCCCTGCTACAGGTTTAATGGTACTTGGTCCAGCCTCTCCGACATGCTGTGCGCTATACACACTGTTGATTGTTTTGGCTACCATTTCTGTGAGACTAGGAGAGCATGCAACTGCGATGGAATCCGGGTCTGGTGAAGGAGATGAAGCAGCAGTGAGCGCTCCGAAGCTCCTCGATGTCGGTGAGGGCGAAGGTGCTTGGAATGTATCCGGCGTACGGTGATCGTGACTCTGGTAAGAAGAAAATACACCTTCCACGTCTCTAAGAGCAACTGGTGCGGAATCAGGATCTATCCTAAGGTCTTCCTCTGAGCCATTAACAACACCGTCCTGATGATCTGAGTTGTGCACAGAATGTCCATTTTTAAGAGAAGGCAGATCGTTCTCTTTCTCTGAAGGCAGCTCGATCTTAATAGTACATCATCGCGATAAGGAGGCAAAGTACCTTCATCGTGTAAGAACGCATTATCGTTCATGAGCAATGAGGTGCGAATGCTGTCTTCTGAGGTAAAGACGTGAATGCAAATCCCCCACGAGAAATAGGCACGACCTACCTCCAATACTTGTCCCATCAAACGCACGCAACTCCAGACGAATATCTTCTCTTTTCACGGGCATCTCATTTGCGACATGATCGTCCAGAACATGCCTTGCAAGTCTATCGCTTGTATCGAATACTTGCCTACACCAATCCCATCTACAAGGATGAATGGAGTCTGGAGAAGCAATCGATGACGACATGCTCTTCCCAATGAAGGTCCTCTGCCTCGAGGCGTTAGAGAAAGACGAAAAGGGATGCCTTGGGCTCAGAGCGCCAACAAAGACGCTGGGCGTGATGGTTAGTGACAAAGTTAGAACATCCTGATGTGAAGACGCGGCATGGCCCGCTGACCGTGACCAATATTAATCCTGAGTGAGACTTCGCAACTTTATTTGTCCAACCTACTCCTCCATCATCGTAATCAGCCAGCAATGCCTTGCTGAATCGCAGCCAGAAGGTAAAATAGGCATTGACTGCATTGATGAGCTATTGGGCTGATTACAGAGCACATGCTAGTGTCCGTCGCCTAATTCACCTGTAGTACTGCGTACAAAGCAATCACAGGAACCTAATCTACCGACCAGTTCTCCACATTTCAGTATTTCGGAACTTTCTTCCAGCCCAGTCGATTGTTGGTTTGGTGGGATGGCCAGCTCAAATAGGCCTCCGTCAAGGCCAGCGTCTAGAACGCCGTCGATACCCATACCAGGTGCAGCTCCTCGCACAATAGAAGACATCTTAAACATCAGTACACTCGGTTCACCGCCTGGCCCATTATCTCGTGCACATGAATCCCGCCCGGAACAGAGACAATCACGTACAGCATCACGATCGCTGTATAGTGGTATTGAAGCGAGTAGACCGACAGCGGGAGTGCGCCACGCAAGCACCAGCAGTAGCGTTGGTTCAAGCCGACCCTCTCTCTTAGGCGGAAGTGGTCCTCCTTGGGCCTCCAGGACAGTCTCAACCTCTTCTGCTCCAGTGCTTCCAGGTACTTTCGGAATGCAGAGTGCTTTCTCAGGTTTTCAGCCGCGGGTGATTGGGGGGTCAGGAACAACACCTGCCGAAAGGAACGGTGCGTCTTCAGAGCAAGACTCACCTGCCATCATATCACTAACAAGAAGAATAGGGAGGATGCATGCGCAGAGTCGGCCACCGCAGATGGCTCGTGATATTCCTATACGATCTCACTCTCAGCGCACGGCACCAGTGGTATCGTCGATTAGCTCACCCTATACCCATCATCTCGGGAACGGCGCGCCGGCTGTATTTCCTCGACCATCCTACCTCCGTTTCTCTTTCCTGCGGGATCTTCTACAAACAGACGTTGATACAGCATTCCCTCTTCAGCGACCCGCACCCACTTTGGTGACCGGAAGAGATATCACTCCGTTTACTGAGAGCGACGATGATAGTGAATCCAGTACTGGATTCTCGAGGCGACCTTATGCATATCGTGAACGTGGTCGCACACGAGAGCGCAAGAGCGCCTATCAATCCTCGTTACCTCAGGCGAATGTCGATCCTGTGATCTATCTTCCTACTAGATGGAATGAGCAGGATCGGAATAAATATCTTCATGTATCTGAGGATGGACGGAATTTGTCTTTTCATGGTGAGCAGTGATTGTTAAGGAATTCTTTCTCATATATTAAGGAAAGAAATTTAGGTCCGAATACGCAAGGGGAGAAGGAAGCTGCTGCAGCGCGAGCTAATCATCCAATTCCACCGGCGTCTGGCATTTACTACTATGAAGTCCAAATACTTGACAAAGGCTACAAGGGGTGAGTTGAAGTGCATTCTTAACAGCTAGCATCCTGAAACGAAGTTATCATTAGGCATATCAGTGTCGGGTTTGTTCTCAAATGTTTCTCCTGTCTGCTTCAACCCTCAATTCTTTCTAGCTTTAGCTGCCACGGCGTGAAATTGAATCGTTTGCCTGGATGGGAAAAGAATTCTTGGGGTTATCATGGCGATGACGGACATTCCTTCGCTTCTGAAAGAGACGGCACGCCGTTTGGACCTCGGTTCACCAGTAAGCCATGTCAAAACTCGAAGATACAGTGTGTTTTTTCATGCTTTTTCTTTCAGCTGGAGATGTGATTGGATGCGGAATCGACTTCTGTTCGCACAGAGCCTTTTATACCAAGAATGGAAGTCTAATTGGTTTGTCACATTTTTATCTTACTATAGACATTCTCTGAGCTTTCCCGTAGGGTATGCGTTCGACAACATCGGGCTTGATGACTCCGTTATATTCCCTTCCGTTGGTTTGAGGACACCGCAGGAACATATTCGCGTCAACTTCGGACAGGAGCCGTTCAAATTTAACATTGACGATCATGTACGTTGCGAACGGGATCGGGCATGGGAGAGGATACAGTCAACTCCAGTAAAATGGACGATTGATGAAACACGAGACATCTTCGAGCTTGAGATAGACAAGACGGAGAAGAAAGATACATCTGCTGATGTGAAGCAAGAGGCTGTGGATGACGAATTTCCTCCGATAGAGCTCCCTCAAGATTATTCGGAACCGATCGACAAGCTCGTCTTATCATATCTCCAGCATCATGGGTACGAGAATACTGCGGTTGCATTAAGGACACAGATAGATGCACGTAGGAAGAAGGTTGCTGCCACTAGCAAGCTGATGGTTCCAAAAAGGGAGGAGATGGATGTTGACATTAAGATGGAGGCAGATGATAGTTTGCCGTCGAATACTAGCGAGGGAACGTCTGGTTTGACTAGTCTAGTCCGGGAGTTCGGCTTTTCTGCAGATGCGATGCGGGCACGACAGCGCGTAGTGACTGCCGTTCTGGCGGGCGACATCGATCTTGCGTTACAACTCACACGGGAGCTATTCCCAAGTGTACTCGATGCAGATGATGGTTTTCTTCTCCTGAAATTAAAATGCCGCAAGTTTGTGGAACTGGTGCTTCATGCGAGTGACGCTCTTCAAGCTATGAAGAAGGCTGAGTCTGCCGCCCCATCCAATGGTTCTGAGACACCAGGGTCGATAGAAGAGGGGGCAATGGATGTGGATGAAGAGAGCGCTCAATCGCCGACGAATGGCATTGCAACTAATAATGTACCTCCGTCGACTGGTTCTCCTCCACCAGTTCTCACTCAACGGATGAAGCGCTCTTCGAGTCGCACCATACCACCTCCAGCTGTTGCAGCGTATGAGACTGCGTTGGCCGAACTACTTGCTTATGGGAAAGCACTGCAAGCAGAGATGCCTGCTCCGGACTCGCCATCTAAGTTAGGTGCACGTCCGGAAGCGCATGCACTACTCAAGGAGACATTCGGGCTCGTATCATTCGAAGACCCACGAGCCGTAGTTGAAGTACAAGCCTTGTTAAGCCAGGAGGCACGAGCGAAGCTTGCATCGGAGATCAATCAAGCAATCCTTGGTGAGGATAACTTTGTATAATATTACCGATTAAATCCCCCTAATTTCCTGTTTTGTTGGAATTTAGTCTCCCAAGGAAGACCGAGCCGACCGGCGTTAGAGAGGTTATATCGGCAGACAACTGTAGCTCTTACTCAGCTTGCCTTGATCGGAGTCGGAGACGCGGCGTTTGCGGATATGCGCGGCGAATTCTTAGATGGATAGATCATCTTGGTACGCGGATCAATTTTGGAAGTTGACCTTAGACAAAGTGTTGATGATGATTCCCAGCACCTTTGGAGCCCGTCAAGAGTGGGTCAAGAGTAATTGCAGTTGTATCCACTCTGGAGATTTCATACTCATCTTACATCGCCTTTATGTCGTTCCTCTATCGGCTGATTTTCTTTTTTTCTATTTTCGCATACATTGCTGTACCAGTGTTATCTTCACTTGCATATCTGTTCACAGCTGTCAATTATGTTTGTTTACTAATCAACCCTCATACTTCATCCTCAAGGCCGGGACCGAGTAACGTGAAGTTTTACTAATACCGCCTGCACCTGAATGTTCGAGACTCCAGCGACAGATAGGATCGCCGCAGCAATTAGTCCAGTATTGCGCTTCAGCTCTGTCACATACGTCTGGCAGCGGACTCTCAGTTCTGGTAGCTGAAAATACATTTCTTCATGGAGCTTGAAATTTGCTCGCTACATGACGACCTCTCCCTTCGCCACTTTTCTTTATTTTTACCATGCTCTTCCTCGATCTGGGTTGGCATGATTTGGTCTGCAGGGGGGCATGCTAAAGCCTGCAACAAGGGTTGAAGGTATGTGGGCCAGCGTGGTTTAACGCGTGAAAGATTATGATGCTCTGCTTGCTTTATATTCCGGTCACAGACGACCTAAAGTCCAAAAAGCGAGCATCACTGGCACTGAAGAAGGCCTCAAACCTACCTTGCAATCACATGATATTCGCAGTACTCGGAACGAGGTAAACTCTCCTTCTATCTCCTAGCTCTTATCTACAGTATTTCTCTGGAGGTTCACCCGCCTTCACTTTGTTCGGTGAAAGACCACTTGCTGTATTTCATACGTAATTTCTGGCACGAAGTCATCGTCCTGTACATATGATAGCGAAAGGTGAGTAACCCTTCAAATCTCAAACCGGATGCGCACCCACTGATGTCACACTCTTCCACCCATAGTGTATGTTGTTCTGTTCCATTATTCGTTCTTCATCCATGAATTCGTCAGAAGAAAGCGACGTTAGAATCGCATTTATCTCTGGCCAAGACCATCATATTTCTGTCTATCTACACGAGTAAATCGCACTATCCAAAGGAGCTGGAATGTTCCATTGCCCCTTCTTAGTCGCAAGTCATCGGACTGTCATTTTGTAAAGAAATAAGCGCATCAAGCGATCGGCGATTTCCTGGGATAATAGATCGTCAGGCAAGGCGACGGGCCAAATCTGTAAAATGTGTAAGACCGACGGACCAGGAATTGAAATATTGAAGAGGCAGAGAACGGTGAGCTCGGAACTATTCTGGCGAAATTCGACGCTCTGTAGAAGCTTTCTTTTCGAAGTGGAGGCCGTCCGGTTGCTAGATGTAGCAACAAAACGAAGTCTTGGTCGAAAGGCTGCAATTCCTGCGCCACGAGGACGATCATATACGGAATCAGAGCAAACAAACGTCCCCATTTATACCGTCCCTGTTTTATTCAATCAGGCGGGATTTCGCTACGTGACAGGCGATCTGGAATACAGATCTCAATCCCAGTCTCATGTTGGTCGGTGGACGAATTGTAGCAACACCGACAGATCTTGGTGCCGACTGGAATATTTACACACAATGAGACGCAATGATATGAAGTTCTTTCATTTCAATTGTATAATGTCCACTTTTTTTGATGGTTTAGTGCTACTTTGATATAGACGGAAGCGAAACGAGCCGAGATGCCGTTAATTGATAGGGTTACAGGAACTCTTCAAACTAAGATTCGGAAAATTATTCTCCGTAAGTTTTCGTCAAGTTTCATAATGCTACTTTCGTCTCTTATACACTTTGCATGATCACTTCCAGCTCAAGTTCGCGATGCTTGTAGACAGAAGTAAATCATTCGGAGGAACTGACCGGAACTGACGATCTTTGTGGTCACTCTGATTAACGGAGATGCCAACCCTGATCTCAACGTACTTCGGTGCCTCGGTACCAAAATGAATCTCCTCGTTCTCCGACCTGAGAAGCTCCCAGCGCAATGGCAATTTGCAACTCAGCGGGCACTTTCTTCCCACTTACATAGTAACCAAAGTTCTTCTTATCACTAACCTTACTAGCACTCAACACTTTGCGACCACTCATTCTTGATGACAAGAATCGCAACACGAGACTCGATTTCGCTTATGAGAACGAGCCCTAAACTGCACTGTGGAAGATGTGGATCGAATTTAGTCGCCAAACTCTGGGTCAAAATTTCCTGATAAACATCTCGTTACGCCCCAGACCGTCAGAATCCTTACCGCGCTTCGGTCCCGCCGGTCTATCGTAGGGCAAAATCCATCGCAACCTCTCATCTGTCGGCAAAAACATCCCTTGCTCTGGCACATGCCGGGTCGGTCAAAGGGTATAAAATGGCCTGGTTGAGAAGTATCTACGAAACCATTTGCCAGCCCATTTCGAGGTCTATTTCGTGAGCATACCGTTGAATGATGCCTCTCGGCAACCTGCCATCTGAGTTGTGCTATCACCTTTGGACACTCTTCCTCTTTACGAAGTCGGATATAAAGACGACTGTAATCCCAATAGTACGTATCACCTGTCTATCCGTTGCTTGAAGTCTTTCACGTTTGGGTCTGTACAGACATCACTCGCCACTGCTTCTGCTCCGCTCGCTTCTCTGGATCATCTTCCGCATGTCATATTTTGGATCTGGTTTCACGTTCTACAATTCGACGTATCTAATCAGACATTGAAACCCGAGGAAGACGAATACAACAAAAGAGATCGACCCTTGCCTTCGAAACGGATTACCTGGCGCAACGCTATAATACTGCGTTGGGCACTTGTTCCGGCATGCTGGATTCTCTCTGCATTTTACAGTATGGAGACCGTATATGCTAGCATCATCCTGTGTATCCTAACATTTATCTACGATGAACTGGGAGCATCCGCTGGGCACTGGTTCCTTCGAAACTTTGTGAATGCACTGGGCTTTATGTCCTTTGAGGTTGGGGCATGCCTTGTCGCTAGTACGTCTCGGTCCGAAAACACTTATTTGCAATTTCTTATGTTTTCATTTTCTTGTTTTCAGGCGAAAACCGGCATGCATTAGATAACATAAGCATTCTCTCTGTGCTCTGCAGCGCTGGCATCTTCGCGACGACCATACAAGCACAGGATTTCAAAGATACCGAAGGAGATCGACTTGTTGGGCGCAAGACCTTGCCGATTGTCGCGCCGAGCTTAGCACGTCCGACCCTCATGTTGGCTTTGCTTGCTTGGACCTCTGCGCTTAGTTCGCTGTGGAGGCTCGCGGCAGTTCCTGCAATTGTATTCTACTTCTTAGCATTGTCCGTCGGAGGCCGATTCATGGCGTTAAAGAGCATCAAAGCAGATCAGAGAAGTTTTTACCTTTACAATGTAAATCACATTCGCACTCATTGGATTTACGGTACTGACGTTTGACACCTTCCTTAATAGGTCTGGTTATCCGTTGCCCACGCTCTTCCTGCTTACTTCCGCTTCATTGCGTCCGCTCAAGCGCTCTGAGCTAAGTTGTCGCGTCATCCCCATTGACCCATCTGGGACACGCTTAAGACCGTTCTCTGTGGAATCGCTTTCATCTCCTTGTTCTTCTCGCATCTGCATTTCTTTTATCGTTTAATCTCGCCACTGGACGTCGCTTCAGCGAAAGATGAATATCTTTGCACGCTCCTTTCCTCGGACATCACGACACTCCGATGTGTATTTGTATTAGTCTAATTTGAATTTCTCACACATTCAACATTCCCCTGAATTAGAGTACCGTCTGCCCGCACGTTCTCTCGTCGCTTTCTCATTCTTTGCTGGAGATAGATTTCTTTTCTAGAATTCCCGCTGCTGTGCTCGCATGCTGTGTGGCCCAGCATCAAAGTGAATAATACGCCATCACGACGCTCCCAACAATAGGTTTTCACTGTTCCGCCTCATGTAATTATATTACTTGGCTAGTAAATGTAGATGAATGTTTAATTCATGTAGATGTGATTTCAAAGCTGCTGAACAGCTGCTGACAACTCAAAACCTTATATAGAAAGTACCTTTTGTACTACGTAATCTGGCATTTCTCGACGTCATTTCAAGGCCAATCTAACTGGATGGTTTCAACTGGAAAACGCATGCTAGCCGCACACTATTGCCGTCGTCACATGAAACGAGCTTTCCATAGGAGCATAGCTCTCTAGAAGCCGGTGAGCTCTTGACCAAAACATGCTCGATTGCCTAGTGGAATTTGCGGCATGCGGCAGACACCAACCGGTCGGATGATGACACTGGCCCGTTAGTATGTTCAATGCTCGCTTGTCTGTGGGAATCGCGATCGTTCTGAAAACGCGAACACTGTCTTCCCTGCATCATGCGCACTAGTCCAGGACGATTGAGAGAATAGATTCACCACTCCGCGGAGCGCATAACTTGAGTAAGGATCCCGCACAAGCTTTTATCGCCGAAAGATCAGAGTCGGCGCAAGTTTTCAACAGTTCCAAAAACTAAACCAGAAGACGAAGAGAAAGAACTTTTCCAACGGCAACGAGGGAAGCTCAGATAACTATCACAAACCCTTGGTGGTCCTGAGATTGTCTCCGAGACCAATCCTCGGAGAGCTGGCATCTGTTAGTCTTGAGTAGTGACGGTCCCGAGCCATTATTGTAAAGGCACCTGAACAGTGTCTGATGTCGGTTGTCGTCAGAATTCCCGAAATCCGTAAGGCATTCATCGAGAGCAAGGCCGAATTTGGGTCACCAAGCTTTGACAACATGCAGACCTTTGCTATTGGTCCTCTGATTCGACGATCTTGTCAGTGAGCAACTTACTAGAAAGGGTCACGATGGTCCATTCTCCTCGAGGAGGCTCACGTGGTCAATATTTGAACGAATTCGGGCGCGGTGTCCTTTGACCAACGACACGATACTCTTACAGTCATGTCTGCAGCCGACGTAGCCAGGGAAATTCGCACTAGTCTTCCAAGCACAGAAGACATCGTCGTCAATTACCTCTCAGGTTATCTTGTAGATGATGCTGGGGCAGGTGAGGATATGCTCCAGGTCACACGGTCCATGCTCGAATCTTTCGCCGAGTTTGAAGGAAAGCTATCGGCACTGGATGAACTTCTTGCGCGTCTGGGAACATTGCTTGCTGCAAGGTTCAATGCAAGGAACTCTGTTAGCGGCGGGCCGAGGAAGTTGGAGAAAGCAATGGAATTGGGGAAGTCAAGCGCCATTTCTAATACGATTGCATTCTCGCAAGGCGTTGATCTTGAGTCCATAAACAAGACGAAGTTAGTCTTGACCTGTTCTAGCAATAGTCTCACTGACCGAACTCATAGAGCGTCTCGAGTGGATGTGAAGAAACTGGAGAAACAAGAGACAAAGCTCAGGGTCCGCGTTTGGTCATTGTCGATTCTTGATTGACGGCTGAATGACACCATTATTGAAGGCTAAAATCGAAAAGCGTGCCCGCCGAGACTTATACGAAGGGTCAAAGCTGCTGGATCAGCACCGCAAGCAGGTATGCGTATATGCACATTAATTTATGTTTGATTCACTAATCATCTATTGCGACAGCAAACTTACGAAGACGTGTTTTTGAAGGTCAACTCGCTTGAAGCGAGTAGCGCTGGCAAGAATAAGAGCAAGGATATTCATTTACCTTCAATTGACGTCACATTCGGTTCGCACCGCATCCTGTAAGTCGTGCCATGACCCTTTTCAGACTGGTGGTAATTCTGGTATATTATTCGAACAGATCAGGAGCAAGTTTGACGCTGGCCTATGGTCGGAGATATGGCCTCATCGGGCGAAACGGTTGGTAGGCAGTTAATCCCTTACCCGGACGGAGTTACGAGACGAGTATTTCAGGTGTGGGCAAGTCAACGTTACTCAGACACATTGCTCTCCGAGACGTGCCAGTCCCGTCACACATTACTATTCTTTTCGTTGAACAAGAGGTATTTCCTGTGTCATGTCTTGGCGAAGGGGTTTAATCAGAAGTATCTGTAGATCGTCGGCGATGACACTAGCGCCATTGAATCCGTCTTGAAGGCGGACGTCTGGCGAGAAACTTTGCTCAAGGAAGAGGCGGCTTTAAATGCGAAGCTCGTAGAACTCGAAAAGGAGGGAGATGATAGACGTTTCGAGGACGCTAGAGAAGAAGCTGCTGCTCGACTGACCGAGGTGCATCAGAGCCTAGCTGATATGGAAGCAGAAAGTGGTCCAGCGAGGGCTGCAACGCTGTTAGCTGGTGCGCCTGAAACAGTTTTTAATAATTTTAATTCGCAGGATTACTAACGAGACCTTAGGCCTAGGTTTCAGCGAAGCTGACCAACAGCGGCCCACAAAGTCGTTCAGTGGAGGTTGGCGGTATGATTCCTTTTAGTATAGTCATCATATGCTCCCTTAATCGATTCACCCCGGTCGCAGAATGCGGCTTGCTCTCGCACGGGCACTATTTGTCAAGGTATGATGCATGGCCAGTCTCTGAGTCTTGAAGGCTGAAAATTATGCGCGTAGCCACATCTACTATTGCTCGATGAACCGTCTAATCACAGTACGTCCCGGATCCCAAATTGATTCTGACTTGCCTGACACATAAATTAGTTGATCTTAACGCCCTCGCCTGGTTGGAAGATTATTTGCAGACATGGTCAGGTACTTTACTAGTCGTGTACGTTTCTTCATTGCTATCCCGGGGATAGCTTGAACCTAACTTTCTCAACAGATCCCACGATAGAGCTTTCTTGTATGCAGTGAAAATTAATGCTCGCAATGACACCGGGAATTAACAAATCTATTTCAGAGATGCAGTGGCTACCGACATTATCCACCAGCACTCCGGACGCTTGGACTATTACAAGGGGTAATTTGTTTCTATGTGATTATTGAGACTGTCGGACTTGAGGGTCATCTTTGTAGGAATTTTACTCAGTTCTATTCAACAAAAACCGAACGAGATAAAAAACTGCAACGCGAGTATGAAACTCAGATGGAATATAGGAAGCACCTGCAGGCATTCATCGACCGCTGGCGATACAATGCCAATAGAGGTGTGTAAAGCTTCTCGTATCCAAATTGCGGGGATTGATGTTAACTTTGCATTTTCCAGCCGCCCAGGCGCAATCCAAAATTAAGATCTTAGAGAAGCTTCCGGAATTGCAGCCTCCAGAGGCAGCTGAGACAGAGACTTTCCGGTACTTACTGATCAGTTCCATGATTTCTGATCCATTTCTGACCCGATTAGGTTCCCGGAATGCGACAAGATTTCTCCACCGTTACTGCAGATGTCTAGTGTTTCATTTGGGTATTCTCCAGATAATCCAGTCCTCAAGAATGTAGATTTCGATGTCGGTCTGGACTCACGAATCGCCGTGGTTGGGGCTAACGGTGCCGGAAAGTGAGTAGATGACATTGTCTCAATCGAAGTATCGGTTGATGAAGTTATTTCCTGATCCACATTGTAAGACTCCTGTATTGATTTGCGAGCCATCTTTGATTTGTTGGTAATCCTCAGGATCAAGCTTCTAACAGGAGATCTGCATCCGCAAAGCGGCCAAGTGAATAGGAACGGGCGATTGCGAGTGTAAGTGCTTTCCTGAAACGCGTACGATGTATTCGTAATTGGTTTTAGTGGCTACTTTGCGCAACATCACGTCGACATGCTAACTCCTACCATGACGCCCGTATCTTTCTTGGCTTCGAAGTTTCCAGGAAAGAGCGAGCAGGAATACCGAAGTCATCTCGGCAACTTCCAGATTAGCGGAATGACTGGGTGCGTGTGCCCGTCTCATTTCTATATCGAGTCCGTTGAGTTAACGCTCTTCAATAGATTGCAGCTTATAGCAACGCTGAGTGGAGGCCAGAAGAGTCGCGTGGCATTCGCTGTCTTGTCATTATTGAGACCTCACATCCTACTACTTGATGAGGTGCCAGATCTTTCCTTATTCTTACCATAGGTACTCACGACTCGCCCACAGCCAACTAACCACCTGGATATCGAGGGGCTCGATGCGTTGATGGCAGCGCTCAATAAATGGAATGGAGGTGTCATTATTATTTCGCACGACGAGAGATTCATCACATCCGTCGCGAAAGAAGTATGATACATAGTCGTTCCTGGTTCTCGATGATTAATTTGGGATTTTTCTAGCTCTGGGTATGTGGAGGAGGAACTGTTACGAAATTCAACGGCGATGTGGAGGCATACAAGGTTCGTTGTTTTTCTCTTGGAACAATCATACTCATCTGACTGATGATTACTTCAGAAACTGATCGTCGGTGGACTCAAAGCAACGCCATAGTAGAAGTACTTTTACCGACATTGACAAGTAGAGCATTCCTGTTCAAAAGATCATTCTTGACACAGTTCGGGTGCTGTCCATGTGTTGCCATTTGAGTACCTAAAATAACACGCAAACAAAACATTACGTCAGAAGACTATGTAGAACACCCGTCAGTGGTGAAAATTTTGTGGTGCTTACGTGTTCATGAGTCAACGATTTCACTCTTAGGGTTCTGTCTTCCATCGCTTAAAGTCAGAAGACACACAGCGCGTTGTGATAACTTTATTCCCTTCACCCTTCGTCACCTAATATGCTTTTGTCAAAAACCACAGTGTGTTACGTAACACGAATATCCCTCGTCGGCAAGTCCCGTCCCCGTGATGGTTCGCGTCTGTCACGCCAAGGAAGTCAACAACGCGTCTATAGTCAACCACGACTACTACACAAGCTCGCCATGAGTTCCTCAGAGGCGGAGAACTTCGGTATCGACAATGTGTCCGGCTCCGAGTATGATTCGGACGACTATGTACCCTCGAAGAAGAAGGCAGTGCGTGTGTGCATTTTTATCCTTGTTGTATTACTCTGACTTGCTTCACATAGGCGAAAGCCACGAAACCAGCAGCGAACGCTCCAAAGACCGCCAAAACTACAACAAAGACCGCAGCGAAATCAAAGACTACGAAGAAGAAGCCGCTGAGGGATATTGACGAGAATGTCGATGATAATAGCTTCATGGACGTCGACAAAGATGAATATTCCGTGATGCTTGATGATGATGAGCCCGGTCCTTCGACGGAAAGAGCTCCCGTACGGGCTCCTATGGATGGAAAGACGGCTTCGGAACATTACAAGAAGGCATGCCATTAGTTTATCTCTGAAGGCAGAGTACTAAACCAAAAGCTAGCTTACACCAAGGGAACATGTTCTCGCACGACCTGATACATACATCGGAAGCGTTCAGACCATTACCCAGCCTATGTGGGTGTATGACTCAGAGACGAAAAGAATGGCTTTTCGGGAAATTTCCTATGTTCCTGGTTTTCTCAAGATCATAGATGAAATCCTCGTAAATGCTGCCGACAACAAGGTGAGTTTCGCCCGGTCCGGACGATATACAGCCAGATTTCTAATATTTTCTAGATCAACGATCCGAATATGGACACACTCAAAGTGAACATTGACGTCAAAGAGGGTACTATCTCCATCTACAATAACGGACGAGGCATTCCGATCGAGATGCATTCAAAAGAGAAAATCATGATTCCTGAACTCATTTTCGGACATTTATTAACGTCAGGAAATTACGATGATAGCATCCAGAAACTCACCGGTGGACGAAATGGATACGGTGCAAAACTGGCGAACATTTACTCGACCGAGTTTACCATCGAGACGGCGGATAAGAATACGGAGCAGAAGTACAAACAAACCTGGACGAAGAACATGTCCGTATGTGGGAAGGCAAAGATCACAAAGAACAAGAAAGACGAGTATACACGTGTAACGTTCTCGCCAGACTTTGAGAAATTCGATATGGATGGTATTGACGACGATACATTGGCACTTTTGAAGAAGCGCGTTTACGATGTGGCTGGTACTGTCAAAGCTATCAAAGTGTTCTTGAACGACGAACGCATCAAGATCAAGAATTTTAAACAATACGTCGAGATGCACATCAACTCGGTTGCCGCAGACGCTGAAGATGCCTCGGGAGGTGCAGCACAGCCTAAGCAGCCCGTCATCTACGAGCAGGTTCATCCCAGATGGGAAGTTGCTTTCGCGGTATCGGATGGCTCCTTCCAGCAAATATCCTTCGTGAACTCGATCGCTACTACGAGAGGAGGGACGCATGTAGACTATATCGTGAATCAAATATCGAAGGGCCTCGTTACGGCTATTCAGAAAAAGAACAAAGGCGCAACAGTAAAACCCGCACAGATTAAAAACCACATGTGGATATTCGTCAACGCTCTTATCGAGAACCCGACCTTTGATTCTCAGACGAAGGAGACCTTGACTAAGACGGCGAACGGATTTGGATCAAAGCCAACGCTTACCGAAGAGTTCATGAAGAAGAGTGAGTTGTCTTTCTCTCTGGTGTCAAGGTTTATCTCATCCTTTGTCATAAAGTCATGAAGTCCAGCATAATTGACCATGTTCTTAACTGGGCAAGGAATAAAGCTGACCAGCAGATTAAGAGGACGGATGGAACCAAGCGTAGTCGGTAAGTTAAAGCCTCTCGCTCTATGTGGCGCTTATGCTGAACTTGGTGCTAACAGGCTTCTTGGTATCGCAAAGCTTGCCGATGCCAACAACGCCGGGACGCGTGAAGCCACAAGGTGCACGCTTATTTTAACCGAAGGAGATTCTGCCAAGGCCCTTGCAGTTGCAGGTCTTGGAGTAGTCGGACGCAACAACTTCGGTGTCTTCCCGCTTCGCGGAAAAATGCTCAATGTGCGCGAAGCAAGACACGAGCAGATAATGAAGAATGAGGAACTTCAAAATGTCAAGAAAATCCTTGGACTCCAGCATGGCAAAGATTATAGAGATACGAACAGCTTGCGGTATGGACGTCTTATGATTATGACCGATCAGGTAAGCTTCCAGTGCTTTGAGGATCTACTTTGCCTGTCTTAATATGATTTGTGTTTACAGGACCATGATGGTTCGCACATCAAGGGCCTCCTCATCAACTTTTTGGATTATTTCTATCCATCGTTGCTGAAGATCCCGGAATTCCTGGTAGAATTCGTGACGCCAATTGTCAGGGTGCGCAGAAGGTTTCCTTTTCAGACAATCTTGTGTTGATTCTTGTATAGGTTACGAAGGGCAAGCAACGCATTGACTTCTTCACTCTACCTGAGTACGAAAGATGGTTGGAAGAAACACCTGACTCTCATAAGTGGAGCGCGAAATACTACAAAGGTCTTGGTACAAGCAAGGATTCAGACGCTCGTGATTATTTCAGCAATATGGGAAAGCATATGATTCCGTTTGCTACGACGCAAGAAGGCGACCGAGAGTTGATCGACCTTGCTTTCAGCAAGAAGAAAGCAGACGATCGTAAGGAATGGCTGAGACAATTCAGGGTCAGTTTACCGTTTAACTCGTAGTGAAGCACCATTACTCACACTGATCAATAGCCTGGCACTTACCTTGATCACAACGTCGATGAAATTCCTTACTCTGATTTCATCAACAAGGAACTCATACTGTTTTCGATGGCGGATAACATTCGGTCCATCCCATCCGTTGCAGATGGACTGAAGCCGGGTCAGAGAAAGGTCATTTGGGGTTGTTTCAAACGCAAGCTGAGAACAGAGATCAAGGTTTGATTTATTTTCCATTGTGAACGGAATGCTGATGTGTCGGCTAGGTCGCACAATTGGTCGGTTACATCTCAGAGCACGCCGCGTATCATCATGGCGAACAAAGCTTGACCATGACAATCATTAATTTGGCACAGGACTATGTCGGCAGTAACAACATGAATCTATTACTGCCGAATGGTCAGTACGGTACGCGTGACCAGGGTGGAAAGGATCACGCAGCGGCTCGTTACATCTACACGGAGCCAGCTCGCATTTCTCGAGCCGTGTTGCACCCGAGCGACGACAGCCTACTCAATGCGCAGAAAGAAGACGGACAGCTCATTGAGCCTGAATTCTACATGCCAATTCTGCCTCTTATTTTGATAAACGGAGCTGAAGGTATTGGCACAGGTAAATTTCTGATACATCGGCAGCGAACATATCATGATAGATCTGTTTAGGTTGGAGCACGAGCATTCCCGCATATAATCCTGTGGATATTGTGAACAATCTGAAGCGATTGATGAAGGGTGAAGAGATGGAGCCAATGTCTCCTTGGTGGCGCGGGTTCAACGGTGGCATCAAGAAAACTGGTGACGGTAAATACGAGGTCACTGGCATCGTGAAGAAGCTCAATGACACGACTGTGGAGATCACCGAGCTTCCTATTCATAAGTGGACGCAAAATTTCAAAGCCGAGCTTGAGGCTATGTGTGGTGAGAAGGGTGATGGTGCCGTCAAGGTAAATCAGCTTTAGGGGCCTCGGAATGTATCACTAATGTCATCCCGTAGGACTACAAAGAGCACCACGACAATCGTAACGTTCATTTCGTCGTGACCATGGGTGCCAAAGAACTCGAAAAGGCTGAGGCACAAGGTCTTGAGGAGTTCTTCAAGCTCACCTCGAAGATCAGCACCAACAATATGATCTGTTTTGATTTCGAGAGTAAGATTAAGAAATACAACAGCCCCGAAGAGATTCTCGAAGACTTCTATCCCGTTCGATTGAGCTACTACCAGAAGCGAAAGGTACATGTTCATCTGCCCTTGCTTTGCCTCGGATCTAACGATATTTTGTACAGGACTATCTCGCAAACGAACTTCAACTTGAGCACGAGAGATTATCCAATCAGGCTCGCTTCGTTCAGATGATTGTCAAGAAGGAGCTTGTGGTCTCGGGTCGCAAGAAGGCAGATATTGTTGCGGACTTGCGGAAGAAAATTTTCAGACCATTCCCCAAGGTTTCAAAGGCAAAGGTCGCCGGAGAAACCGAGGACGCTCTGGAAGACATTGAAGCTGAGGAACAGGAAACTGGAACAACTTCCGACTTCGATTACTTGCTCGGTATGCCGATCTACAACTTGACACATGAGAAAATCGAGAAGCTCCTGGAACAGGCCAGGTTGAAGGAGGCTGAACTTCTCACTTTACTCGAGTTAACTCCGACTCAGATTTGGAACACCGATCTTGATAAATTCCTTGAACAATGGGAGGTACGTTATTAGCAGAATCGGTTGTTTCATTCGCGCGATGCTAATGTGTTATTAAATATAGCAAACATGCAAAGAATGGGAGGAGGTCGCTGTCAAGGATTCCACCGGGAAGGTTGTCAAGAAGAAGCAAGCGACGCTGAAAACACGCAAGTCGCTGTCTGGACCTTTCGGGAAGAAGAAGAAAGACGACGATGACAACTCTGGAGATGATTTTGTACCCACCAAAGCTGCAGCCAAGGCCGCGACGAAGAGAGAGCCTACTGAACGTAAAGTCTCAAAATCGAAGGCATTAGTAAAGAAAGCCAGGTCGGATGATGATGATGACGACGACGACAATCCCTTTGTGAACTCTGGTCCATCCAGACCAACTACGGGAAAAGCAGCCGAGGCGACAGGACGCAAATTTTCTCGACTGAAGGCGTTAAAGAAGGAGGATCCGGACGATGGCGACGATGACTATGTCAGACCGGCGGCGACGACCAGAAGAACAGTTAAAGAAGAAGCTGATATTTATGACGAGCTTCCGAAAGCGCCGTCTAAGTCAAGGGCTACCGCTACCAAAGCGAGGGCAGCAGATTCGGATGACGATGACTTTATGTCTGATGCATCAAAGAATAACGGAAAAGCTAAGGCCGCCCCGAAGCGCAAGAGGTATGCAATGAACTACTGTTTACGATATATCCTAACTCATGTGTAGTTCCAGTCCCGCTGTCGATGATGAGAACGGCGACGGTGCAGAAGCGAGACCTCCCAAAAAGAAAGCGCAAGTCGATCTCAGAAAGTTCTTCGGTAAAGACAAGGAAGTCGAGCCAGAGACCAAGCTTCCAACACCCAGTAAAGTCTCTGGCATGAAGCCAAAGTCAAAGCCAGCTCCTGCTAAGAAACCTGTTACGAAGAAGGCCGTAGTCAGTGACGATGAAGAGGACTCGGACATCGAGGTCGGAGTGGTTGAGAAATCTAAATCAAGACCAGCACCCGCGAGGAAGGCAGCTCCGAGTAAGGCGGCGAAGAAAGTTGTGAGTGATGACGACGAGGACGAGATGGAGGCAGAGCTAGCTCCTGTGAAACGGGCTGAAGCACCGAAACGAGCAGCGAGAGCAGCGCCAAAGAAGTATATCGATGTGACGTCTGACGATGACGACGACGGAGGGAAGGATGATACTTACGAATTCTCTGACTAGTTTTCCAGTGGATGCTATGCGTAAATAAGTGGATCTTTGTATCTTACCTGTTGTTAATTACGCCAGGAGGGAGTTGTATACCATAAATAGAGATTCCCTCCGAGAAGATTAAGTTTCCGTTCGCTTATTAGAAAGAAAGAAAGGTCGTGGGAATAAGGAAGCAGATAGTCACTACGGGTAAACGACGACGAGCTCACTTTTGTTTGCCGTCCTGCCCTTTCGTCGACGCATCCCGCGTCCTTTGAGCTCAGCTCTCCGCCTCGTCCCTCTCTGCGGCACGTCGCTGAGCTGCATTGACGCGTGGCTTCTTAGTACTTGGTTCGTGGCTTGGCGGCATTTCTGCCAGTCCTCAATCATTGCCGACTCCCTTATTCCTGCTCACTCAGTGTCGTCCGTTCAATCTCGCGAGGCACTCGCATCTCCTTGGACTGAAAGCATCTGCTCAGACAGTGGAGGGGGAATTGTGCGCAAATATACATAATGGCTGCTCAGCACCGACAGCAGCCTTCGCGGCTTTTTATCCCGCCCATGCTCAACTCGCAGCTGGCAAACTCAGTGGATACTAGGTCTATGTTTTCGCCCGCGCTTCAAACAGCCCATCAACCAGGATTCCCTCCGTTACCTTCAGCTCATCCGTTCAACCCTGGATTCCCGCTACAAACTCCAGTACAACCTTCATTTTTTCCACCTAATGCACCTCCCCGGCAGATGGGCCATGGGCACCGTCCCAGTATAGCTCATGTCCCTTCTATGGGTATGCAGCCACCAATACCCATGACACCGTTTGGATCCCAGTTTCCACCTCAGATGTTGCATGGCACCGGACAGCCCAATTCCTCGGCGCAACCCTTCGTGCCGAAGAGCAGGCGAACACCGTCGATGATTGGAGGTCCACCCAAAGCACCGCTGGGAGGACCGAATAGAAAGGTTAGCCCGCTTCCACCGTCCTCGCAGGTGGCAGCAATTGCAGAGAAGGTGAAAGCGAGGAAAATCCCTGTGAAAATTCCCATCGAATCAGAGCGTGATGAAGAAGACGTGGAAGGGTCGAAAAGATCACTTTGGTCAAGAAAACCCGTTTCTCCTTCAGATCTCGAGACACCGACGGATTTGGAGCCACCAGAGATTTTTACTGCTGTTTCATATCCAGATGATGAATATAGGAAGCATCTACCACCCACGGTCGACGTGTTTCTCCCAAGCAGAGTACGTGTGATACCACTGACTGTCAATGAGGACCTCGTTTAACTTCCCTACATTGATTTCAGGCTGCGTGGGATGAGATGAAGCAGAGAGAAATTGATGAGAAGCTCGAGAAGCTTGGAATTGAACGAAGGGCTGAATCTGGTCACTCAGATGCGCTCCATACGCGTGGACGTGCCGCTTCGGTAAGTTGCATAGATGCGCCTTAGGATCATCTGCTCATGCCGTGAATAGATATCTTCCCCTGCTGATCCTGCATTGTTGACCTTCAAACTCAATATGTTGCAGAAGCAGCAGAGTGCTTCGAATTCTATCTCAACTTCTCCACAGTCGCATACAGCTTCCGTTTCTCCCAACCCATTACTTTCCCGTTTGCAAACGCATGGGCATAGCATGTCTCTCGCACAACCTTCGGCTTTACCTCTTCATGTTCCTAATGGAAAGATACCAGTGAAATCGGACTCACCCGTTAGCCAAGATGGCGGCCCCCAAGTAATCTCACCGCTCGGAATCTATGCGCCGCAGGGTCGGATACCTGCTCAACTTTATGTTCCATCGGCACCTTCGCGTACTGAAGATCGACCAGACTTCATTCGTGGATTTGGTTTAGACATCCCTGAAGAGAAGGAAGAGGAGGAGGAGGCCCAAAATGCTGGGACAGAACATGCTGCAGATCGCACTATTACTGATCAGCCAAATGGCCTCGAGGACAACGCACCCCCATCGGATGCAGTACAGTCTGGCAACGTGCAATCAAACGTGGCCGTAAAGGAGGGCACTCATACCCGACATGTATCACGAATATCTGTTGCTTTGTCCATTGGTTCGATGTCAAAGAACTTGGAGGAAACGATGGTAGGGCATAGTAGGCATTCAAGCCTGGCCGCACCAGTGCAAAGCGTAGAGCATAAGTCTGAAAGTGCTGCTGATGCACTTAATGAATGGACTGGCTCAGAGTCGGATCTTTCTGAAGATCAGGAGGTTAGTTGCTCGGATCAGCTTATTCTTCATTCTCATTCGTTGATGCTTTTACGCAGAGTATCGGTGAATGGTCGAATCCATCTGACGAGGAGAGGGCTCGTCAAGAAAGACTGCAGCGGCGATATTTGAGACGCATGAATCGAGAAGCTCAGGAAGCGCCGCGCCGGTTGCCGGAGTTTCCGAAACCACCTCAGGATAGATTCGTTACTCGGAACGACGACGAGGACGTCATTTCCAATCCAAGTGACGAAGGTCGACATATGGCATTTAATAGTCATGTCATAGATGGATTTCATTATCCGCATCCTGTGGCAGATTCGAATGCCCGTGCAAGCCGCCCTTTACCTCCTGTGCCTCACTCCCGCGACCCTTCAAACCAGTACTCGTATTATGGCTCCCTTCGATCCCAATCACCTGATCGTTTCACGAGTGGACAATTAAGTCTTCCAGTTTCTCGTCCAGCATCGACGCGCCACACAAAGACGCCTAGTCTGTCGTCATCAAAGAAAGAACTCAACCCATTCGCAAAACCTTTCGTATTTGTTGGACGAGCTCCCCTCGCGCCTGCTGTCGCTGCGCCTGCATCTGTTCCAACGTCCACTCATAGTGAAGCTGGTTCTTCGTTGGCGCAAAGCACCGTTCCAACGCACTTCCGGACACCCTCCTTCGGTACGACGCGGAAATTGAATGTAGCTGCGCAAGAGTTCAAGCCTGGATCGTTCACGTTCCGTCTACCAGAGGGTGTTCCTAAATTGTCTTTCCCAGAGCCTGCGCCTGAGGGTTCCCGGCCTCTGCCTGAGCCTCCGGCCACTGGAATAACGAGAGCTGTTCAAGGCCGGGAAAAGAGGCAAAGGACTAGCTTGTCTGATGCGTCGTATGATTCGTATGATTCGGATGGCGAAAGGGCAAATGACTCAATGGCAAGCTTCCGCTTCCCACCTGCACCTGAGTCTACGATGGTCTTTACACGCTCAGCTCCGACATCACCTTCGCCTGCGGCGACTCGAACCGCGACGACCTTGAATACTTCCACCAAGCCAGGAACTTTCTCTGGCTTCTCTAATCTACCTCCTACTTTACCTCCTCTTCTTGGGCAGGAAGGGTCCTCGCCAGATGGTCTGTCCATAGCTGACTTCCCATCCATGAATGCAACACGCGGGTCTGCGCTTGGTGACGATCAGCAATCACCCGGGGTAACTTTGCCGAATATGCAGAGGCAGAAAAGGGCACCGATACCACTCGACTTCAAACACCCGGTTTCGACGAACATGGTGCCCGCAGGTTTATTCAAGAATCTTGGCACTGGTGATGCTGAAGGTGCGCGGAATGGGCGTCCCAATAGTGGTAGCCTTGACTTCCCTGAATCAAGGAGCGATGTATCTCTGGACGATTTGTCTATGCCTGCGATATCTCGTAAAGCGACAAAACGTATACCAAAGCCCGAGGACCTGGACGTAAGCGAGGACGAGTTCGAAGGAGCGTCAAATGCGTCGAATGACGGTGTTTCACACGGTGATCGAACACATGCGACACGACCTGAAAGTCTGGCCTCGCGAAGTTCAATGCTTCCTCCCGATGTTGCTAGCTATAGTCAAGGGCTCCGCCTTGAAGAAAGGATTGAAGGTTTCCTCGACCATAAGATAGATATGCTCCGGAGTGATCTTTTGGCTCAACTCAAAGGCAGCGGGTTCATTAGTAGCTCGACGGATGAATTGGTCAGGGAAGCTATGGCTATGTTCCGCACCCAGCTCCGCGACTCAGCGGTGAAGAGCCTCGGCGATAATTCTATGGAGGCCCACGGAGAGCTCGATTTCGAGCTTATAAGGGGTATTATCGAACAAGGCCAAGAGGATATCCGCAAGAATATTCAAGACGACCTTGCTATGATCCTGAAGAATATTAGAGACACAGAAGGCACTACAACGCCGGAGTCTATCCTCGACCTGATTCGGAGTGTCCAGGAGCTCAGGGCTAATCTTCTAGCTTCGAGCGCACATGTTGCGAAACGCTTAGACGCCATCGAGGCGGGAGCACCGTACAGAGGCGTGCAATTAGATAGGGAGAGTCTTATTATCGACATCGTATCTGGCTTGACACCACACCTTGCAGCGATTCGCTCGGAGCCAATTGATTACGAGGACCTGACTGCACAACTCTCCCAAGCGGTCAAGCCGCATATCTCCCAACTGATTGATCTGGCTTCAGATAAACGCGAAACGGCCGGATTGATTGTCGAACAACTCATGCCTGTGCTCCAATCTTTCGCTTCGGAACCAAGAGAATTTGATACCGGCAATCTGGTTGCTGAGGTCTCCGCTACCATCAACAGGATTATCGCACCTATCGACACGCACGCAATAAAGGAGCAAGTTGCAGACCTTGTAGTGGAACGCCTGGATTCGCGACTTGCGACTCGTGACAACGACGTTGCAATCAACTTCGAGAACTTGAAGAATAAGATCACGGAAGCCATTTCTCCCCTGCTCGGGCAATTGAACAGCGTTGGCAATGGCGTGGAGTCTCTTAGCTCTGAACAGAGCTCTATGTCACATGTGGCCCGCGAATCTTCCTCCAAACAAGCTGATGCTCTGCGTGAATTGGCAGCTTTATCCGAGCAGCTGGGCAGATTAGCAGATACACTTGCGAGTGTTCAATCGCTCGTTTCGAAACAGAACGAGGGCTCGAATACTCGTAACCAAGTGCTGAGTCGCATCGAGGCCTCGATAAACACGAAGGTTATTTCTGGTACAGGTCTGTCGAACGAGGAAAGGGAAGAAATTCTATCCGTGAATCGCGAAGTGCTTGCTCGCCTAGACCCAATTTCTGACTCGATCACTTCTGCTCTCTCGACTGTTGGAGAGAAACACGAAGAAGTACTCTCGCGCCTGCAGTCTATGGACGATTCGTCGCAGGAAATGCGCAAACTGAACGCGCAGAACTCGGAACTACAGAATCAGCTGAACAGAGCTAGATCTCAACATGGGCAAATCCGAGTACAACACGAAGAGCTAGCAAGCAAAGTCGTTTCTGCGCAGGAGGAACGTGATCAACTTCGAACGAAGGTGGAGGAATTGAATGCATCTGCTTTGGCTCACGTCGCCGAGTTCGCGGCGCTGGAGGCACGCAATAGCGAGCAAGAACGTGCCATGCATGTTGCGCTGGAGAGATTGAAAATCTCGGATGTCAACGCTCAGACTTTCCAGGAACGCATCGCGGAACTTGAGAAGGTGAACCGAGATATGATGCAGGAAAACCAGCAGTTGAAGCTGAAGGTCTGCCTTTTACTCTTTGATACAGCTAGTCATTGACTTTCAGTTGGGCACAGATCAACCGTCTTGAGATGCAAGCCGAGTTCGCGGCAAAGGACAAAGAGTCAACGTCACAGGCTCTGAAACTCTTGCAAGAAGACCGTGACCGTATCGCTGCTCAGCAATCCCACTGGGAAGAGTTCCGTGACGTGGCAGAGCAAATTGAGAATCTTGCTAACCTCATGAGGAACTCTGAGTCTGAGGAGATGGCCGGGCTGAGACGAATAAGAGATCAGAGCAAGATCCTGGAGGGCGAGCATGAGGCGCTAAAGAGGCGCTTCAAGGAGCAGGAGAGTAAGTTCGCTAACATGGAACGATCTTCGGCAACCGCGAGGCAAAATCTTGCTCAGGCTCAGCAACGTTCTACTGAGTGGGAGAGGAAAGCTAGGGAGTTTGAGGGAGAAGTTGAGCGCCTTACGACTGCACTAGATCAGGCTGAGCAGACGAAGAGCCAGCTCGACGCTGATTATTCGTTGGCGAAGCTTCAGCTTGAAGAAAGAGAGGCCGAGGATCGTATAGTCAAGGTGGGTAATGTTCTGGACCTGAGCCCAGAAGCATGGAATATTATTAATACGTCTTCCTTCACAGGATCGTGAGAGGAAACTTGAAGAGCAGGTCGCCGCGCTCAAGAGCCAGATGAGTAGCCTTAGCTCGGAGCTTGAGAAGGAACGCCGAACTTCTCAATGGCGCAGATCTCGGGAACAAGAACGAGGACGGTCAAGGCCTACTTCCACCGAGTACCAGCCTTCTGAGCCTCCGACGCCACGTATTAATGGCAAATCGCTCCCGAATGCTTCTGCGAGGTCGAGTGCTGTTGTATCGCCTCAGCCGAACTCGTCGACTTGGGATTCTATGCATGCACCGAAGGTGATACCGACATTTGGTAATGTGCAGCCTTCGTTGACGAGGGCGCAAAGATCGTCTATATACAACTCCCGCGCGGCCTCTCCGACGCCGAGTGTCGTGTCCACTGTTACCCGAGGGGAGGATGGGTGGTTTTCATGAGACCATTCAACGATCCAAGCGTTCTTTCTTTCGATTCCCGATTGATTTTTTGACTTTATTCTGATCAAGGTGTTTAGATAGCAGTTGTCTGTCCATCTTTCTATTGCTCATCATATGCTTTCGTCTTCCTTTTGTTATTTGTTTGTCGTGGATTTCATCTCCCTACTGCAAGTCAGGTCTCTGCATTTAGTTTTCCTTATGTTACGCACGTCTCGTTTTCAACAACATTTCTTTCCGCACTCACATTCTCACATGTTTCACATCACATACCCGTCGTGGGGATACTAACCTACTCCGTCTGTCCATCTGAAGTTACATTGCTCCTTTAATTCTTTTTACTCCCTGTCTTTCCTCGTTCTGTCGTATATACCGGATTGACTGTTGACTCATTTACCCTGGTCATATTGATACAGTACATACCCCTCTCGCAGTGTACATTGAGTTGATCCGCTCAAATATGAATCATAACTGGATATCGTAATCATGGTTGAGTAGGATGAGCGAGTCAGTCGGAATAATCACACTCGATGATTTTGCTCTTCCTGTCTCTCTCTCGCAAGCAACAATAACATTGATTAGTGTCGTCTTGTTTGTGCGTGTGCGTGTACGCTGAGTGATCTGAAACAAAATGAAGGTATAATAAAATGAATATATACGTATTTTGTGGTGTTGTATTACATCATACTGTATCACTCACTACTGACTGGCCGACGTATCGGTCCCGCGCCGCGCGTTGATCCCTGCAGCTTGGAGTAAGTACTGGTCACGGTGTCGGCCACACGCGCATTACAACACGACACAGGACAACACAATCAGTTTCACCTTCCTCATCGTCAGTCATTCCCCTCTTACCTCACTCCATCTCACCGCGTCTCAGCTCAGCTCGACTGTCGGCTTACTTTGCTCTCAACCTCTACTATCGATTTGGCCCTCGGCTACTTGGTTTTTCGGGTCTGCAGAGTCTCCGACGCATACACATACGCAAAACAATACGCTGCACTGCATCACGACTCCGTGATCGCCAGGAGATCAATCGCGAGCCTTCGCAGTGCGCATAGAACAACAACATCATCACCATCAAGAACGTGAATTACCGAGCCATCACCGCGATTACTGCTACTTCTCGTACTACTGCAACGGAGCAATGATGGGCATCCTTGGGCAAGCCAGCAATGCACTGCGTGGCAGGCCTCGTGGCGCCTCACTTGAGGATAATAAACCGATTGAGGATAGCGAGCCGGATGATACGTCTGTTCTGTACGTGCACCTCTCCTTTCTCTCTCTCTCTGCTTGTCTGCCATTCTTGCTTCCCTTTGCGCTTCCTGCTTTGAAATCCTTTCGTAATTGATTGGTTTGCCCTTATCCCCCCCTTGTCCTTATCCTCTCTTCCTTCATTCTTGACTTTACAACCTCCTTCCCCCTGTTTGCTTACGCTTGAGAGAATGCTCCCAACGTTTGTGTGCAATGATGCTGACCACGATGAGGTTAGGGACGAGCAGGAGGGGTCTATCATCTCGAGTATCATCTCACAGCTGCGGTACGTAGTACGCACTTCGTCTCTCTTGGGATTATCATCGCTGATCTCTATTCATTCCGCCTCGCTATGATGACATGATGCCGATATTATCAGAATTGGGATGGATCTCCACCGCGTAACCTTCCCGACATTTGTCCTAGAGCCACGCAGCATGCTAGAACGAATTGCGGATTTCATGTCTCATCCCGAACTTATATTCGGGTCAGTAATCTGCACATAATCAACTCTCTTACAAACCTTATGCTGAGACTCTCGAGCAGAGCAGAAACCGTTGATGATCCTGAAGAGCGATTTCTAATGGTCTTACGATACTATCTGAGCGGATGGCATATCAAGCCTAAGGGTGTGAAGAAACCGTCAGTTTATCTTCGTCTTTTTCACGTGTGTCGGGAATTATTAAGCTGGTGCTGAATGTGATTTTTTTCGGTTTGGTAGATACAATCCTGTTCTTGGGGAGTTCTTCCGTTGTCGATATGACTATCCTAATGGCACTCAAGGGTTCTACATCGCTGAACAAGGTGTGTACACGCTTTTCCACCTTCGAACCGATCTTATTCTGATGTGGATCATGATGAATATTTCCAGTTTCACATCACCCTCCTATTTCCGCATACTTCTACATCTCACCCGCGAACAAAATACGGATAATCGGCGAGATAAAACCAAAATCCAAGTTTTTGGGTAATAGCGTGTCAACTACGATGGAAGGGGAGAACAGAATCACGTTATTGGGGCGACCGGAGGACGGTGGTGCGTATTACGTCCTTATGCATTCGTTATGCATGATGCTGACTTGCTGTGTTTACATCTACTGCTGTTTTGATGAACAGAGTACGTGATCACGATGCCGAACATGTATGCTCGTGGGATATTGTTCGGAAAGATGGTGTTTGAGCTTGGAGACACGTGCGTGGCGAAGAACGAGAAGACAGGTATGCAGTGTGACCTTGACTTCAAGACCAAGGTGAGTGAGAAAACACTCCGGTTCCGCAACCGGAAGCAAATTTTAAAAACTATTATTTCCGTGATTGAAGGGCTTCTTCACGGGGACGTATAATGCCATTACCGGACGAGTGCGACACAATAGCGTAGACATAGGAGAAATTTCAGGGCGTTGGTCGCATGCGATAGAATTTAAGCCCTCAAAGCCCGGGTCTCAAAAGCACATACTATTTGACGCGGACAGCGAACAAGGGAGGCGCATTGCGGAGAAGATAGTTCCTCCAGAAGAGGAGCAAGAACCAGGCGAGTCGAGGAGGCAGTGGCGAGAGTTGACTAGGGCGATTGTGAAGAAGGATATGGACGCTGCTACGGATGCGAAGTGTGCTGTTGAGGATGCACAAAGGGAAGATAGGAGATTGAGAGATGAGAAGGGGGAAGTGTTCGTCCCGAGGTTCTTCGAGAAGAGGAACGGGCGGTGGGTGCCGAAGATTGAGTGAGTATCCTTCTTTCTTTCTGACAACGGGAAATGGAAGTAATTTCTGACCACCTTGCAATTCGAATTCAGAGTACCTGATGACCCGGAAGAAGCGACGCGAGTGGTGAAGGAGTGGATCTGGCCTTTGACGAACGCTCAATCTTATGCTAACTCTATCGAGGCCAACTCTAGGTCTCAGCCTCGACCCAAGCAGGAATCCCATACTGAGACACTGACGAACCATAACTGAACATTGAAGCACTCGACTGTCCGGTTGCCCCCTTCTGCCATATTTAATCCAGCTAACCAGGTTGATTAATTCCTCTCTACCCAAACGCAAGACACTCAGGCTTTCCTTCTCAGGTCAAGTACGGTATACACAATCCATTCATCCGTTCACATACACATACATCCATACACTTATTGTCTAAAGAGCCTTGTGCAACTGGCGGTGCTACAAGTGGTTTCTGGCTCCTGCCTTCCCTTCATGTTTTGTCTTTTAGTTTGCTTTTTGACTATTTTGTACATCTCTTTCTCTTTCTCCTTCCTTTTTCATCTTTGACGACGTATTGTAATGCCTGATCAATTAAACTCTGATAAACTCATTGGATGGTGGGCCATTGATAAGCATTGCTTGAAACTTTGGAGGTTTGGTGCTTCCGGTAGTGAATAACCAGACAGTTAGACGAATCTTTCGTCTCGTTAACGGAAGAAGAATCCGGATACCGTATATAAGTCTGTATCAAGCCCTGACTAGTGCGGTAGACATCGACTCGTCATGACCAAAGTTACTATTATTATCTAGCCGTCTCCTCTGCCTCGGCATACTATCCGCATCACTCTCTGGGTGCCATGATAAATGTGGTGCTGGTAGCGGTGGTTGAGTTTGACCTGCAGATAAATAACCATACGGGCCGTATGCAGGAGCATGGTACGGTGGGAAGTTAGACATTGGTAGTGGTAGGGTCGGTGCGTGGCCCGGTAAGCTGGGAATAGGTGTAGGCGTGTGAGTTGAAGACTGTGGGTGATGTTGTTGCTGACGATCGGGATTGAGTCGGGCACGGTAGAGCATGACGAGTCCGTTGACGAAGACCGTCATGAACGCGAGGGAGGATAGTGTGAAAAGCTAACGGTTCGGTTGAACGAAACGTCACTATACATCAATCCTACAATAAACAAAAAAAAGCCTTGCTTACCAGCGTTTTCCAGCTTATAGGATCTATGAAGCTATTCACCACTTCCGCGAGCATCTCGGCTCCTACGCGGGCCCGGCCAACGACCTTCGGGTCTCGATTCATGCACGTCTCCCATGTCGCGCACTGGTGGAGCATTGCTGGGATAGGAGACGTTGCGCAGAGGTTTTGCTTGTATAGTTGTGCACAAGTTGATATTTCTTGTAGGATATCTAGATAGATAAAAGTAGTTCGTTTCGAAGTTGGGACAGGAAGAAAGCAGTATGGAATTAGTGAGTTAATTAACCTCTGATTTGATAGAAAGGTGAAGTGAAGAGGTCTCACCCATGGAGTATTCCCCAATTCTTTGTTCCACGTCTCGTTGCACGGTAAAGATGAATTGGACGAGAAGATAGAGGAAAACGAGGATTAGCGAGAGGTTGAACATGAATTGCAAGTAACTAGCATTCAATATTAGCAAGCGGAAATAACGGCGGCTTGCCCAGTGCTCACCCGAGTAGAACGTAAGGTGTATCGGTTTTGACCGGAGGTGGACCAGGCATATTAAGAGTATAATGATTCGACGTATTTCTCGTTACAGCGCGTTGTGCTTGACGTCCCTTCCGTGGCGATTCTCCGTCACTATCCTCTTCGTCATCTCCACTGATGTCTTCATTGTCCGAGTATCTAGCTTTCGACTTATCTCGTAGACGATTTGCACGACCGTGAGTGCGAACATCCCTCCGTCTGCGTGCTATCCGACGTACCGCAGCATTTGATATTCGTCGACGCTCCGGGCTCTCAACATCATCCCTTCTTCCCCTTTCCTCATCCGACGTTTTAACTTCCGCATCACCTCTTTGTTTCGTCTGTTCAGTCCTTGATTGTCCGAAAATACGCCCAGGCGGCGGTCGAGCAGGAGAGAGTTCAGCATCCTTCATATCCACTTCTGGTATTTCCGCAAATGTGGACGGACCTGCCCATCCATTAGAAGGCTGTTGGCTGAGGGGAGGAGGCCGAAAGAGATAGTGCAGGTTCTCGCCGAAAACTGGTTGTCGAATATCAGCTAGACCTTGACCTTTCTTGGGATCGAAGGGGGCGGGTGGAGGAAGTGCAGTGTCGTGAGAACCTAATCATGTAAAAGTCCAGGTCAAATTGCTTCTGCCCATAAGCAACGGCAACATAGATGATAGTGGTGCGCACGCTTAGCAGGAATATTATTCGCATTCTCCTTCTCCTGCGTGTCAACGCGCCAAGCAGGAATGGTTTTCGCGCGGTTCGTGAACTCGATACCAACCATCGGTGCCTCTTTGCTACGAGCTCGAGCATATATAGCAGACATCGTCTCCTTTCTCTTTTCCTGTTCTCCTTCAATGCTACTCCGGGTATTCCGCGCTTTTTGCTTCCGGCAGAGGCGAGTTTGGTGAGAGACGGACTCGATGTGGTGGTTGGGACGTGTACATCAACGGGATCACGTGAGACGCGATTTCCATCCATTGGCCTCGCATCTTGCAGCGTCCTCGTCGATTCTTACCGTCAATTCTTGCCAGAATGCTTCAGAATCTGTTTCGATCTGCGGCACGAAGCACAAGACCGGGGACAAAAGCTGGTCTGACTTCAAGAAGATCTCTGAACTGTTCTGCTATTGCTCGTTCAGCATTACCTGACCTTAGGTCAGGATGGACAGAGCCAACGGCGTACGACTTGGTACCAATGGTCATCGAGCAGTCCGTGCGTCCTTTTGTATGACTCACATCATAAAAGAATATATGTCCGACTCTCCTGAGAATTTAGGGACGAGGTGAACGATCATTCGATATCTTCTCGCGTCTTCTACGAGAACGAGTAGTCATGGTTCATGGACCAGTATGTTCTTCTTCTTTCACATTTGCAGCGAATCATTGTGCTTAGGAGATATTTCCAGGTACGAGACAGCACTTCTGCTGTGACTGTTGCGCAATTACTTTTCCTGGAGGCTGAAGATGCCTCAAAACCAATACATATGTATATTAACTCTCCGGGTGGGAGTGTCACTGCAGGACTCGCCATTTATGATACTGTACGTACATCAGTTCTGTTAAAGATGAAAAGAGTTACTGACAGGCTTGATATAGATGCAGGTATGATTTACTTTCCAAAATGCTTCAAGACGTATAATGTATGGACTCACTTTCTCGCGATTCAGTACGTGTCATCACCAATCCATACATACTGTATGGGCCAAGCATGCTCTATGGGCTCTCTTCTTTTGGCAGCAGGTAGGTACATCATCGGTTTCCTTAATATTCAGAAATGCTAACTTCGTGAAGGTGAAAAGGGCAGGCGACACTCGCTCCCAAACGCAAGCATAATGATTCATCGTGAGTATTGCCTCTTCGAAATAACAATGGTTAACTAATCCCATTTCATATGCTTCAGAGCCATCCGGAGGAGCGTCCGGACAGGCTTCCGACATTGCAATCCATGCACGAGAGATATTGCGTGTACGAGAGGTGCTTACTGGAATTTATCAGCGGCATTGTGGCAAGGAAGGCGAGAGCGTTGAGGAGGGTTTATCTCGATTCGGTTCGTCATTCCCCCTGCTTTTATCTTCCCCTCTGATTTTACACGGAATATATGAAATAGAGAAGGCACTTGAGCGGGATTATTTCTTAACAGGTGTGTTCCAGTTTGTCCGTGTTAGTGTTCATGTGAGCTAATGTGACTATGATGCATTCGTCAATAGCGAAAGAAGCACTAGAATTCGGGCTCGTGGACAGTATCTTAGAAAAGCGACCGAACCCTGATTCACAAACATGAAAGCGATGTACCGCGTTGAACCAGAACTTCACTAACGATTGTGAATCGATGCTAGTACTTTCGGCAGGGATGTCAAGTACACCAAATACCTATGATTCGATGGCACAGGATGTCTGTCGAGGTATATACATTGCATAAGTATGTACTTAGCTCCGCAGATGAGACCTGATTAGTTTTACGGTTGCACGCACGACCTATTAACAATCTTATTTGGTTTCGAAATGGAACATCTCAGATGTGATCAATTTCTTTCCAGCAGACTGGAAAATACCACTCAGGATCCTTTGAACATCTATAATTGATCTGCTTGCTGGTCCCGCCCGGTAATACTTTCTATAAGTGCTGTACATAGATTGGTAGTCATTTATGGAGGCTATATGCTGATTTCTTCCTGGACTGAGAAAGGGGCAGGAAAGATTAATGTCGTGTCGTGTTGGAAAGGTAGAGGTCATGTCACATAAAACCTAAACTCGCCTCCTAATCACGTAACATATTTTGATCTCATTATGTAAGCGAATCCCTTATACTTTTGCTTGCTTAGCTTGCATTTATTTATCGGATGCAAGCTCCTTCATGGAATCGGGCAAAAGTTCCTGCCATGGTGTATTAGTACTGTAGGGTTGGATACTTTCAAGCTACGTCAGAAAAAACTGTTCAAGAATGTTTTTTTAGCTGAGTTACATGTATTCAATTACCCTCAAATTTGATTATGTAGTGCATATGATTTCTCCAGACCTCACAGTCTGTTCAGTTTCTCTGAAATTCTACATGGCACTTCTTGCATACATTATGCACATATTGTTATTTTTTGTGGTGAGGGATGAATGTTTGAGTGAGAGATACAAGGTGTTCAATGGAACGATAGTGTTTGGAGGACCGGGATTTTCCTGTATGGTTCTCATACACGGTAATCAGCAGAGGAACGCAAGGCGTAATTCGAAACATAAATATTGAATAGGATTATGATAAAGAGATCATAAACATTGCATGTCACTTGGGATGATAACCATCCGACCATCTCTTGCCCACACGGGAATTCAACAAGTCCAGCCTCATAGAAAACGGACTACTGAAGAAAGCAGTGTTTCGAGCTCGCCAGAGTACTCCACGCATGTCCTCCGGTATCCATGTTAGCAATTCGCCTCGCCCGCTTCTCACCCAGCCGTCATCGTGTAAGGTCCAATCTGAGAGTGAGCGTTCCCTGCATGTCGTCGGACCTTGGTCACTCGAACCTACATCGGCATCTGCATCTTCCTGCGACGACAAAGCTGGCAAGACACAAGTTGCGCGCTTTCCAACGCCTCCTGGTCCGATGCCGTCACATCCTACATCCCAAATGCGTATCGTTTCATCCTCAGAGCCCGATACGACGTGACGGCCGTCCGGCGAGAACATCACTGAGCGGACTCCGCCTGTGTGACCCTCGAGCGGGCCCAAGACAAGCTCGCCACTATCGGTATCCCATACGCAAATTGTCCTATCTTCAGAGCCAGACGCGATGCACTTGCCATTCGGCGAGAATGTGACTGACATGACGCTCTCGGTATGTGCTTCGAACGGACCCGAAACGAGTTCACCCCTGTCGACATCCCATATCCGAACCGTCTTGTCTAGCAGAACCTGACGCGACACGTTTGCTGTCCGGCGAGAATACCACTGAATTGACGGAGCCCGTGTGACCCTCAAGCGGGTTCAAGACCAGCTCGCCGTTGTCAGCATCCCAAATGCAAACCGAATTATCATCAGAGCCCGACGCGATGTGCTTGCCATCCGGCGCGAATGCGACTGAAGTAACGCACTCCGTGTGTGATGTGAGCGGACCCAAGATGAGCCCGCCGTTGTTGGCATCCCAGATGCGAACGGTTCTATCGTAGGAGCCAGAGACAATGCGATTGCCGTTAGTAGAGAATGCAACAGACAAGACCGAATCAGTGTGCCCCTCCAGCGGGTTCATGACGAGCTTGCCGCTGTCGACGTCCCAAATGCGAATGGTTTTGTCGCCAGAACCTGAGATGACGCGTTTGCCGTCAGTAGAGAACGCCACCGAAAGGACCCGGTCTGTATGCCCCTCGAACGGACCCGAAAGATGCTTGCTGGTGTCGACGTCCCAGATGCGAATAGTAGTGTCCCAAGAGCCTGAGACGACGCGTTTGCCGTCATGAGAGAACGCGACTGATCTAACCGAAGACGTGTGCGCCTCGAATGCACCTGAAGTGATCTCTGTGCTACCTACATCCCAAATGCGGATAGTGCCATCGTCTGAACCGGAAATGACACGTTTACCGTCTGGAGTGAAGATGACTGACCTAACGGATGACGTGTGCTCCCTGAATGGACCCCAGATGCAGTTGCCCACTGTCCGCGTCACACATGGCAATCGTACCTTCCACGGATCCCGAGACGACGCGTTTTCCATCCGGAGAGAATGCCACTGAAATGACGTATGACGAGTACGATTCCGTGATGACCCTGCCGCCGCTGTCAGTGTTCCATATCAACGTTGTCCTATATTTGCCTGTCACAGCACGTTTCCCATCTGGTGAAATAGCTGCGCATGTACGTATAACGCCTGGATCAAACATTATTGCCGAGACTCGCTTCCCGGTACCGGCTTCCCAAATGCCAGCTTTTCTATTTTTATAACCATAGACATACTTCCCGTCCGACGATACCTCAACGAAGTAGATACCAGCCTCAAATTGTGCAGAGTCGAGCTCGCCATTTTCAGGATCAATAATGTAGACCTTCGCTTGAACCACTGCAATGACACGTCTGCCGTCTGGAGCAAACGCAACCGACGGGTACGAGTAATCACCTGTGCTAAGCGGGCAAGAGGTGTGTTTCCCAGTGGCAACGTCCCAAATGCATATGGTACCAGTACTAGAGCCTGAGACGACGTGCTCGCTGTCCGGCGAGATCGCGACGGACATGACCTTGGAGTCTGCCTCAAATGGACCCGATATGAGCTCGCCACTGTCGGCATCCCAGACCCGAATCGTGTTATCGGAAGAAGCAGATGCGATGTATCTTCCGTCGCGAGAGATCGCCACAGAATTGATCGTCTTTGCGTGTCCTCTCAAGACTTTAATGCACCGCGCCGGAGTCCTCACTCCCAATAGATCTACTTTGACAAATGGATGCGATTTCGAATAATCATCCGCAACGGGCGACTCGCCTTTCCATAGGGACATGACAGATAGATATATGTGAGGAGCGCTCTGTGAGATGGGATACGCAAATGTAACTACAAGCCTGTACGCGGTCCAAAGGAAAGACGACAACTCCGTATCGACTGACTGTAAGATCATCAGTAAGCTAGAGTAAACCTGTATAAAAGACACTGACCGTGGTCCATATATTGGCATTAAGTAGAGCCTGACCTGCGATTTGGCTGAAATATCCTGTCAGAGAAAGAACTTCGAGCCAGTACAGAAGCTGAGCCTTCGCGAAACACCGCAGTTTGTCTCGCACTACAATCAAGTCGTCCGGCCACACGAGCTCGCACATATGCACCGACCAGAAACGGCATGCATAACTCAGATGCGGCGGAATGTTTTCCTCGATTCGTTCTTTGAGTCTTGGTATCTCGGAGTTGCGGAGGAACGACGATTCAATATTGCAGATATTGAACTGCAATCTCTCCGCCATGACGTCGAAACACCGTTCAGTTACGGCTTGCTTCTGCTGTATCGCGTCGATGTGCCATGGATCCTTACCGGACCTCTCGGACGACAACAAGTAATCGGCGAAAGACGCATGGTATAGACGAATCGGCTCTCCAGACTCGTATCGGATGACAGATCGGAGTCGCCCCAAAATATCATCCACCGAGCCTTGCTCAAACCCCAGGAACGCTTCCATAGTGGGAACAGACATCGCTTCCTTTGCGACCACGAGAAGTCCCAAAACGGCCATACCATCATCCCTCGAGTCGACGTCCTGCCAGATTCCGGACTCCCTGAGGACTGTTGCGTAGAGACTATCAATGTCCGATTCGCCAACCGACTGAATGTTGGCCGCAAACCTATGCAGTTTCTTCCGAGGGCGCACACCACCACACACCATTTTGATCGTGGTAGATGCCCAAATGAAGAGTCCATCTGCAGCATCGCAGAGCACTCGAACGTCTTTATCCCAAGTCCCGTCTCGGTCCTGGAATTTTTCCTCCATCTTCCTCCTGATGTAAAATGCAACATCGCGTTTGCTGCTTCCAGAGTCATGTGCAAGAACGACATGATGGATCCCGGTTCTCGCTGACAAGTCCTTCATGATATCATATTCCGGTCGACTTGTAACGAGGATGCGAACATTTGAAGGAAGCTCCGAAAAATCACTCTGCAATAGGCGCAATAGATCTCGTCGCTGATTCACATTGCCGCACTCATCCAACGCATCGAGAATAATGACAATGGAGCTCTTGACGGCATCTCCACCAGCGCGTATCGGCTCCGAGAGGAGTTCCTTGAACTGGTCTCCTGCTTCACTATCATTGATATTCTTGTTTCGGTTGACGGCCTCAATGATGTATGGAGCGATGGGCGGGTAACGATCCGCAAGCATGTAAGCAATGGTCCGAATGATGGAAGTAGACTTGCTCTTTTCCCGTTCAAAGAACAGATGGACAGGTTGGTATCCCCTCTTCGCACATCGATCTGAAGCGGTCACAGCGACAGTGCTCTTTCCAGAACCAGCTGCTCCGGATAACCAGAGAATATTTGGAGTCGACTCGGAGGATAGAAAGTCCATGATCTGTGTTAAGTATTCCTCGCGAGTCCCCTCAAGGCACCGTGGACGAGACGAAACATCGGACGGGGGCTCGGAAGGCTCGAGGATCTTCCCGAGCTCGTCGACTTTTTGCCGCAGTTCTGGTTGGCAGATGTTAACTTAGCCCTGGACAGTGAAAAAGTATCGGAACTTACGAATGTCAGTTGCTACTGCCTTTGTCTCCAACCCAACCTTCATGACGAGTTGTTGCCGCTCATCTGGGTAGATCATCGTCAGGAATTTTTGATGAGGCAATGAGATAAAACATACAAATCGCATCGGTCGTCTTGGCCGTATGTAAACCAACGGCCGAGTTCAGGTCTCCTCTGAGACTGTCGAGTTTGTCTGAGTGCGCCTGAACCTCTTGATGATCAATAACTCGAGCCATTCGGCCTATGCAGAAGATTAGTTCCTTTAGAAGTGCAGTCGAGTCTCATGCGCACCGAGGAAATTGTGTTCCGAATATTTCTGTATAAAGCGAGAGCACTCGATTATCTCGCCCAGCAACTCCTTAGTTATGGGCTTCAGCATCTCCGTTCTGTCGTCCAAAGATTCCGCATTAGTATAGAACTCGTATGTTTTCCGGACCTTGTCGACAAGTTCGACCAGTTGCAAATCAATGCGTAACTGTTCAGACACGGCCTGCGACAGATTGTCAACAAGTGACGGATGGAATCGACAAAATTCGCATGCACATACTCTGTACAAAGCCGTGGCAATTTGCCACGACACTTTGACGACCGGGTGAATCTGGAAAATATACATTATCCGATGTTAAGTTCAACAGTTGTCAGACTTACTTGGACGACATTATCAACTACGTCAATTAGCACATCAGTCACCTCGATAGCGGTTCCGATCACTTCTGAGGCGGTATCGGTTCTATGCATCAGAGCATTGAGCTGTTTGACACTCCCCTCGACTGAAATGACCTCAATCTCCGCTCGAGTTTGCGCGTCTACTACTTTGAGACGAAGTATAATACTACCAACGAGCTTTGAGCATTTTCTCCGGGACCATGGACGTTCCTTCGGAACGAGAATAATCCGTCGTACTTTTGATACTTGAGCCTGAGCCGGGATTCCGAGCTAAATTAATACTCACCATCACTTTCAGCGGATTCTTGCAACAACTCTGCCGCGTTGATGCTGACATGACCAATACGTTTCCTTGATTTTTTTAAATGGACGTCGAATGCACCGATGTCATTGTGTGGACAGGAACTATCCGATGATGAGTGACTGCAAGCTGAAGATACGCAAATCGCTCACAATGTAACGGTGCCATTCCATGCCGGCTCCGCATTGGCACTGAGCGTCCCCGTCTTTCGGATGGCATTATCGAACTTGACCTCTACGTAAAGTGTAGAATCCCTTTCCTTCCTCCGAATGCCCTCAACACGGATAACTAGAAGCAGATCAGGTATGAGGAGGTTAAGATAACTGTAAAGACCAACCTTGAAGTGCGTAATAAGTTGGGTTAGACATGCTTGGGAAGAGTCACCAGGGCCTACATGAACGACCTTCTTATAGCTATGTGCGAATCATCCACGACCCTGCTGCATGTCCGATATTCTCAGGACTGAACATGCCTGAATCGTTTGGGGTGCATCCCTCCCTACCGAGCAATAAGGTTCTATTGATTGATGAAATGGGATGCAGACTGGATCGTAGCTGGTTTACTTGCGCTGAGGTATACGAGTCCCGTGAAATTTGACGTCTCAACATAGTAAGATTCGGCAAAGCATTGTCCGAGGGCAGCAGTAGAGGCCGACAGTAGTTCTGCGAGGACGAACAAGGCATCAGCATTGACCGACAACAAATTCTCTCCTATCTTGCACTCCAATCTTCTTGAGTCCCCGCTGATCATTGCACACAAGACTACACAGCAATGCCGCACCGTAGCCAACTTTGCAGACCACCACACCACAATCGTGTGTGGCATCACATCTCTCGGAATGAGTCACTACATTTGGAAGTCTCGAGCAATCAGATTGCATGACCCTCGCTGCAATGCTTCCTCCGGATGGATAAAGAGATCACACTAAGCAGCATGTTCCAGGCGGCGACTTAGCCTTCTATATAGAATGGCTCCAAGCGCCCTTATGCAATGTACTTGCCCGAGGAATACGGATCCCCTAAAGAGATAGCTTGGCCACGCACATATAGCTAGAATCGACGAGGTAGAGACTGAGACATCAGTATATCCGCGAAAACTAACGAAACATCAGCATTGAGAGGCAACAGCGACAGCCAGCCATTCTGCATTGTCAATCTTCTCGAACTCCCAATCAACCGGAGAGCTTGCGTGTTCGTCCTCCTTATCAAATAAGCGCCTCTGTTTATCCGCACAATAATGTAAGTGCTTTCTTTCCTTCATGATATGAATCGGAGACTGCAATGAAGGCGACACGTTGGTGAGCATTCATTGGACACGAGACTATGATAGCGCCGCACCGAAGCCAACTTTGCGGAGCACCGCACCAGAATCGTGCGGCATCACATCTCTCAGAATGAATCCCAGGGTATGGAAGCCTTGGAGAATCAGACAGGACAGCCCTCGCTGTGAAGCTCTCTCCGGACGGATAGGGCTGTTACGCTACGCAGCATAGCTAGACGGTGACTCGGTCAGCTGTGTTGAATGGGTTCCATGCCACCACAAACAGCTATTAGACCCTAGCTCTGAATTAACAAAAAAGGAAAGCGGATCTGTATCGATAAAGACTGGCAATGTTAATGTAAGACGCACCAGTAAAGCATAGCCTTCTGATGTTCCTAACGGCCTTGGAGTGGCAGCGAGTATACCGTTGGCACTCGGTGCTCTTCCTGACGTCCTCAATTAGGAACCAGGCGTTTTCCACCCAAGTATTCGGGCCATCATGTTACATGCAAATATCTCACCGCCCATGGCTGGCAAAAGAAAGTTGTCGATCAAAAGCGACGAGAAGAACGCGAGGGCACATTCAGGTGGATGTTGGATGTCGGACATTGAAGGTATCGACACTGGAACTGATCCCTCACTTTCTCTTTGCTTTGATGAGGTCTTCTTCCAAATTAGAAGAATTCCTTCCTCGTAGAGAACTGTTTGGAGGCTTTGGAGTGCGTATATCCCCGGGCAAAGACACTGGACTAACTGATAAATGTATTACGCAAAATATCTATTAGACAATCAGTAATTGCTCGTTGGGTGTGAAGACGGTGTGTACTGTACATTATTATATGAGCATTTAGGATTCCGGTTGTGGTTCGAGATTTTCTCCTCTTTCTTCTTTACTGCATGATTATGGGAATGAATAAGTACGAACGATCCATCGTCCTTCCGTGAACCTGTCACCAAATATGTACAAACACGCTCTTCATTCAAATCTTTCTCACGTTTCAACGTTTTTTTCTTTCAACAATGTCTTTTTTATGCATCTCTGCCTTAGAGTCACTTGCTTTCCGGTATTTTACCAGTGGTCAATGCAGGCGCTCGTGGGGATGCAGAGCATTTTCTTCAGATGGAGACACCCTGGGGAGACCTCTACAGTCGATGGTCTTCGACTAGACCATCGATGACTGATATGTCTAGGGTACATTTCATTCGTTCTTTACGAGGATTGATGGCGATGTTTAAATGCTCAGTACTTCCTTCTACATGCAAGTATGAGATGAATGAAGTCTACGGTGCTGTTTGGGCCTTGGCGGCTTCAGCTGCCTTCCTCCTCTCTTTATCCTTCGCAATCTCATCCAATGTCTCCCTTGCACCCGTCTCGATCAAAATCTTCGCAAGCTTCCCACCGACAGCCTCAGCCTCTCTCGCCGACGATACTGCCTCCTCGAGCGTATGCTCAACGTGCCTCAAACCGTCGAGCGCGGTCACAGTACCCGTAATCCTCAACTTCTCATCCGTCAAGATCTGCGTGTGCGCGCCGACGGGGACGCTACATCCTCCCTCGAGGACCTTCAGCATCGCGCGCTCGGCGCGGCAGCATCGCTCCGTCGGCGGATGGTTCAGCGCCTTACAGAGAGCCTGCACTTCCTCGTCCCCCGCGCGGATCTCCACTGCCAGCGCACCCTGTCCAACGGCGTGGTAGAGTGTTGGAGAGGAGACGTCTGTTGTGATGCGTCCGCCCATGCCGAGACGCACGAGCCCTGCCTTTGCGAGTATGAGAGCGGAGTAAGGACCGTCGGGAGCATCGAGTTTTGCCATGCGTGTGTTCCTGAGTGAAAAGCAATACATGAATTAATGAGCAGCTTCGAGTACAGAGTTGTTAAACGTACAAATTTCCTCGTTACATCCAGAGAACAGAATAAAGTCCAAAATAAAGCTTCCTTTTCACAAAAGAGAGGTTCTGGGACTCACCACATCCGCAAACTGCAACTTGGGATAATTCCTCCTTAACTGTGCGACCCTCCTCACGCTGCTCGTCCCAACAACACTTCCGCCTGGAAGCCCATCCAGACTCATATAAGGCAGCCCCTGCTTCACCACAAGCGAGTCAACGGGGTCTTCGAGCTCCAGGATCGTGCCGATCTCGCATCCCGGAGATAAAGTCGTAGGCACGTCTTTGAGACTGTGCACAAGCATGTCGACGCGTTTGCGCGGTCTCCCACCCTCTTCGGCTCTCTCTCCTTGGTGAGTAGTAGCAGAATCTTCTCGAGATTGAGCCGCAGCAGCAGCAGCCATTAACAACGCAGCATCAAGCTCCTGTCCACAATCTTTTTCTGCCCGAATCGGTACCATCGAGCACATAAAGCGCCTGCAGCTGATTCTTATCCCCGACCATGCCCATGAACTCCGCCTCGAATACATGCTCCCGCTCGGACGCAGATAGGACCGTCTCGATCAATGCGTCGCACACGGTATATATATGGATTTGCGTGAGTTGTGAGCGAGTGTGAAAGCTACGTTTGCTTCTTTTTTACTGTCGCTGTTGTCATTGATGCCAAGCTGAGAAAGCAAGGAGATAAAGCAGTTGAGGATATCCGCGAAAGTTGAGGCTAAGAGCTGTATGTTGGTTTACTTAGAGGCCGCATACAGTATACGCATCAGTGCACCATGGGAGGCATCTGAGGAGTTCTGGCATGTCCAGCGACCATCGCAAAGAAAATCAAAGCGTGGGTCAAGGTGCCCATATTATTTCTTGTCTCGGCCGTCCTTGGCGATTTTTCCTCCATGAAGAGGAGAGGGCATGTTGGACTTTTTCTACCTATAAGTAACGGCAACATAGATGATAGTATTACGCGCGTTTAGCAGGAGTATTATTTGTATTCTCCTTCTCCTGCGCGTCAACACGCCAGACAGGAATGGTTTTCGAAATTCGCGATACCAACCATCGGCGCGACTTGATTACAAGCTCGAGTGTAGAGCGCAGCCATCGTCCCTTTTCAATTCCCTGCTCTTTCCCTAGTACTGTCCTATTTTTGCCTCTGGCAAAGGCGAGTTTAGTGAGAGATGAACTCGACGTGGTCAATGAGAAGTGGACGTCAACGGGATCACGTGAGCGCGATTTCCATTTATTGGACACTCGTTACTCTTGCAGTGCTCCCGTTAGTTTCTAGTCAGAATGCTTCAGAGCTCTTTCGATTCTCTGGTCTGATTTCAAGAAGATGTATGAACTATTCTGCTATTGATCGTTCAACGTTACCTGACCTTAGGTTAGGATGGACAGAGCCAACGGCGTACGACTTGGTGCCAATGGTCATCGAGCAGTCCGTGCGTCCGTTCATATAATTCACATTATAAAATAATATCAGTATGACCTTCCTGAGAGCTTAGGAACAGGTAAACGATCATCCGATATCTTCTCACGTCTTCTGCGGGAGCGAGTAGTCATGATTCATGGACCAGTATGTTCTTCATCTTTCACATTTGCAGTGAATCAATGTACTTAGGAGATATTTCTAGGTGCGGGATAGCACTTCTGCTGTGACTACTGAGCAACTATTTCCTGGAAGCGGAATACGAGTGTCACTGCCGGACTCGCCATCTGCAATACCGTATGAGCGTCAGTTCTGTTAAAGGAAGAAAGAGTTACTAACTGGTTTGATTTGGATGTAGGTGTGACCGATTTCATCTGTATCCTGCAAAGGGTGTGTGCAGACTCTTATGTTTCTCTTGATTCAGTATGATGCATCACCAGTCCATCCATACTGCATGGGTCAGGCGTGTTCCATGGGCTCTCTTCTTCTGGCAGCAAGTATACTATACTTTCCTTGATCGATATTCCCGGAAACTCTAATATTATGAAGGTGAAAAGGGCAAACGACATTCACTTCCTCATGCAAATATCATGATTCACAGTAAGTATTGCCTTCATGATTATTCACGAGAAACTAAACGTCATTCGCATCTGGACAGGCTTCTGTCATTGCAATCCATGCGCGAGAGATGCTGCGTGTACGAGAAGTGCTGACTGGAATTTATCAGCGGCTTTGTGGCAAGGAAGGCGAGAGTGTCGAAGAGGGTTTATCTCAATTCTGTTCGTCATTCCCCCTACTTTCATCTTCCCCTCTGATTTTTACATGAAATATGCGAAATAGAGAAGGCACTTGAGCGGGACTATTTCCCAACAGGTACGTACTGGTCATCCGGTTATATTGTCCACGAGATGCGAGCTAATGCAACTATGCGTTTGTCAACAGCGAAAGTAGCATTAGATTTCGGGCTCGTGGACAGTATCCTAGAAGAGCGACCAAACTCTGACTCACATATGTAAGGAGGTTCACACATATCTTTTTCGACGTGGCCTTGATTGACGAGTATAGTATGAATCGATGCTCCTTTTGACAGGGATGCCAAGTGCATCTGTGAGGCGATGCATAGCTACTTGGTTCCGTGTTTTAGACCCGTTTTGATTTCATGACTGTACGAACAATCCATCATCATTTTTTCTCGTATTGAAGTGGAACGCCTCAGATGTGATTAATACAAGATAGGAGGCCTTCACAATCTTCTTCCCAGCAGCAAGAGTATAAGGTTCTCATACACGGCAGTCAGTAGAGTAATATGTACAACATGGAATTCAGAACATAGATACTGAATAATGATACAGTCTGAGCAAGAGATCACAACACTGAATGTCACTTGGGACGATAACCATCCGACCAGCCCTTGCCGACAGGAGAATTCAATAAATCCAGTCTCGTCGAGAACCGACAACTCAGAACAGCTGTGTTTCGAGCTCGACAGAGAGTTTTGCGTATGTCCTCCGGTATCCACGCTAGCAATTCACCTTGCTTGCCTTTTATCCAACCGTCGTCGTGTAAGGTCCAATCTAGAAGCGCGCTTTCTTCGGATGCCTTCAAGCCAGTGCCTTGGTCTCTTGAGCTTAAGCCTGCGTCTGCATCCCACGAAGTTGACAGGGCAGCCTCCACGTGCTTTCCAACGCCGACGCCGTCACTGTTTACATCCCAAATACGTATCGTATTACCAGAGCCCGATACGACGTGACGGCCGTCTGGCGAGAACATCACTGACCAGACTATGTCTGTGTGCCCCTTGAGCCGGCCCAAGACCAGCTCGCCACTATCGGTATCCCATACGCAAATTGTCTTGTCCCAGGAACCTGACGCGATGCGCTTGCCATCAGACGAGAACGTAATCGACTCAACTCTCTCTCCATGTGCTTCGAACGGACCCGAAACGAGTTCACCACTGTCGACATCCCATATCCGAACCGTCTTGTCTGCAGAACCTGACGCGACACGTTTGCTGTCCGGCGAGAATACCACTGAATTGACGGAGCCCGTGTGACCCTTAAGCGGGTTCAAGACCAGCTCGCCGTTGTCGGCATCCCAGATGCAAACCGTATTATCAATAGAACCCGACGCGATGTGCTTGCCATCCGGCGCGAATGCGACTGAATTAACGAACTTCGTGTGTGATGCGAGCGGACCCAAGATGAGCCCGCCGTTGTTGGCATCCCAGATGCGAACGGTTCTATCGTAGGAGCCAGAGACAATGCGATTGTCAGCAGTAGAGAATGCAACAGACTGGACCGAATCAGTGTGCCCCTCCAGCGGGTTCATGACGAGCTTGCCGCTGTCGACGTCCCAAATGCGAATGGTTTTGTCGCCAGAACCTGAGATGACGCGTTTGTCATCTGGCGAGAACGCCACCGAATTGACCCAGTGTGTGTGCCCTTTGAACGGACCCGAGAGAGGCTTGCCGGTGTCGACGTCCCAGATTCGAATAGTCCTATCGCTAGAACCTGAGACGACGTGTTTGCCGTCATGAGAGAACGCGACTGATCTAACCGAAGACGTATGCGCCTCGAATGCACCTGAAGTGATCTCTGTGCTACCTACATCCCAAATGCGGATAGTGCTCTCGAGTGAACCGGAAATGACACGTTTGCCGTCTGGAGTGAAGATGACTGACATGACCCGTAACGTGTGCTCCTTGAATGGACCCCAGATGCACTGTCCACTGTCCGCGTCCCATATCGCAATCGTACCATCCTCGGATCCCGAGACGACGCGTTTTCCATCCGGAGAGAATGCCACTGAATAGACGTATGACGAGTGCATTTTCGTGATGAGCCTGCCGCTATCAATGTTCCAGATCGAGATCGTCCTATATTTGCCTGTCACAGCACGTTTCCCGTCTGGTGAGACATCGCATTTTAGATCATATATATCGCCTGCATAAAACATTGCCGAGACTCGCTTCCCGGTACCGGCTTCCCAAATGCCAACCTTTCTGTTTTTATAACCAAAGACATACTTTCCGTCCGGTAACACCTTGAGGAACTGAGTATCTGGCTCGGACCACGCAGAGTCGACCTCACCATCCTCAGGATCAATTATGTAGACCTTCGTCTTAAACACTGCAATGACGCGTTTGCCGTCTGGAGCAAACGCGACCGACGGGTCCCAGGAATCATCTGTCCTAAGCGGGCAAGAGATGTGCTTTCCAGTGGCGACGTCCCAAATACATATTGTCCCAGTACTAGAACCTGAGACGACATGCTCGCTGTCCTGCGAGATCGTGACGGACATGACCTCGGAGTCTGCCTCAAACGGATCCGATATGAGCTCGCCGCTGTCGGCGTCCCAGACTCGAATTATCTTATCATCAGAACCAGATGCAATGCACCTTCCGTCACGAGAGATCGCGACGGAATTGACTTCACGTGCGTGTCCCCTCAAGATCTTAATGCATCGCGTCGGAGTCCTCACTCCCAATCGATCTACTTTGACGGCTGGATGCAATTTCGAATAATGATCCGCAATGAGCGATTCGCCTTTCCAAAGGGACATGGCAGATAAATATATGTGAGGAGCGCTCTGTGAGATGGGATGTACAAAGACAACGACAAGCCTGTACGCGGCCCAAAGGAAAGACGACAACTCCGCATCGACTGACTGTAAGATCATCAGTAAGCTAGAGTAAATCTGTATAAAAGACACTGACCGTGGTCCATATATTGGCATTAAGTAGAGCCTGGCCTGCGATTTGGCTGAAACATCTTGTCAGAGAAAGAACCTCGAGCCAGTACAGCAGCCGAATGTTCGCGAAACACCACAGTTTGTCTCGCACTACAATCAAGTCGTCTGACCACACGAGCTCGCACATATGCACTGACCAAAAACGACATGCATAACTCAGATGCGGCGGAATGTTTTCCTCGATTCGTTCTTTGAGTCTTGGTATCTCGGAGTTGCGGAGGAACGATGATTCGATATTGCAGATATTGAACTGCAATTTCTCCGCCATGACGTCGAAACACCGTTCAGTTACGGCTTGCTTCTGCTGTGTCGCGTCGATGTGCCATGGATCCTTACCGGACCTCTCGGACGACAACAAGTAATCGGCGAAAGACGCATGGTATAGACGAATCGGCTCCCCAGGCTCGTATCGAACAACAGATCGGAGTAGCCTCAATACACCATCCACGTAATCGTGTTCGAGCCCCAGGAACGCCTCCATAGTGGAAATGGACATCGCTTCCTTTGCGACCACGACAAGTCCCAAAACGGTCGTACCATCATCCCTCGAATCGGTATCCTGCCAGATTCCGGACTCCCTGAGGACTGTTGCGTATAGACTATCAATGTCCGATCCGCCGACCGACTGAATGTTGGCCGCAAATCTCTGCAGTTTTCGCCGCGGATAGATGGCATCGCATACCATTTTGATTGCAGTTGATGCCCAAATGAACAGTCCATCTGCAGCATCGCAGAGGACTTCAACGTCTTTATCCCAAGTCCCATCTCGATCCTCGAATTCTTCCTCCATCTTCCTCCTGATGTAATACGCGACATCGCGTTTGCTGCTTCCGGAGTCATGCGCAAGGACAACATGGTGGATGCCCGTTCTCGTTGACAAGTCCTTCATGATGTCATGTTCAGGTCGACTTGTGACAAGAATGCGAATATTTGAAGGAAGCTCCGTAAAATCATTCTTCAACAAACGTAGTAAATCTCGTCGCTGACGCACATCACCACACTCATCCAACGCATCGAGAATAATGACAATGGGGCCCTTGACGGCACCTCCACCAGCGCGTATCGGCTCAGAGAGAAGTTCCTTGAACTGGTCTCCCGCTTCACTATCGTTGATATTCTGGTTTCGGTTGACAGCCTCGATGATGTGTGGAGCGATGAGCGGGTAGCGACTCGCCAGCATATGAGCGATGGTTCGTATAATGGAAGTCGACTTGCTCTTTTCCCGTTCAAAGAACAAATGGACAGGTTGGTATCCCCTCTTCGCACAGCGATCTGAAGCGGTCACAGCGACAGTGCTCTTTCCAGAGCCAGCTGCTCCGGAAAGCCAGAGAATATTTGGAGCCGACTCGGAGATTAGGAAATCCATTATCTGTGTTAAGTACTCCTCGCGAGTCCCCTCGAGGCATCGCGGACGAGCCGAGACATCGGATGCAGAATCGAAAGGCTTGAGTATCTTCCCGAGTTCCTCCAGTTGTTGCCGCATTTCTGGTTGGCACAGTCTATCTCAAGTCCGGATAGGCAGTAGGTGTTGGTACTCACGTATGTCTAACCCGACATTAGAGTCCAGTCGTTGCTGTTCATCTGGATAGATCGTCGGTAGGAGCGCATAAGTCTGAAGTATGAGATAGAACATACGAATTGCATCAGCCGTACGAGCCCCATGCAAGCCAATGACCGAGTCCAGCTCTTTCCTGAGCCTGTCGAAGCGAGTCGAGTATTCATCTATCTTCCGTCGCGCAGGTACTCGAGTTGCTCGAGCTATGCTGATTATTATTATCTGCATAGTGACAGGACAGCGAGACATACTTACAAAGAAAATTATGTGTTGCATAACTTTGGACAAATCGGGAGCATTCGACAGTCTCGTTGACCAAAGCCTTGACTTTCGGTTTCAGCAGTTCCGTCTTGTCGGCCAAACTTCCTGCCTCCGTATAAAACTTGTACGCATCCTTCATCTTGTCAAGTAAATCCACCAGTCGCGAATCGGTGCGTAACTGCTGAGATAGGACCTGTGTAATATGATCAATCGGTTACGGATAGATGCGACAGGATGGGTATGTACGTACCTTATACAGAGATGTGATAATTTGCCATGTTACATTGAAGACAGGGTGTATCTAAAGCAAGCTACATCTTCAGAAATTCTGTTCTAATGACAAAGGACTTACTTGGGCGACACTGTCGACTATTTCGATTATCGCATCCGCCACCTCGATGGCAGTACTGATCACTTCCGCAGCAGTATCTGTTCTCTGCACCAGAGCATTGAGCCGCGTGGCACACTCGTCGGCCGCGCTGATCTCAATTTCTGCTCGAGTTTGCGCGTCTATTGTCCTGAGACGGAGGATGATACTGCCAGCGTGCCTTAACCGATTTCTGCTGAACCGCAGAATGTTTTGGGGGATGACAAGGTCTCGTTGGACTAAAGGGCAGTTAGTTGAGTCTGAACTGGAATTCAGAGCCATACCACCACTCACCATCACTTTCAGCGGATTCTCGCAACAGTTCTGCCGCGTTGATGTTGACATGACCGATGCGCTTCATTGATTTCCTCAAACGGACGTCAAAGGCAGTGGCGTCGTCAGAACGAGAGCTATGTGACCATCAACAGCTGAGAATCCAGAATACGCATTGCGCTTACAATGTAAGGGTTCCATTCCACGCTGGCTCCGCATTAGCATTGAGCGTCCCCGTCTTTCGGATAGTATTATCGAGCTTGACCTCTACATAAAGAGCAGAATCTTGTTCCTCCCCTTGGATGTTCCCAACGCGAATAACTGAAAGCAGATCAGATAATATGAAGGTCAGGTAAATGCGAAGAGCCGACCTTGAAGTGCATAGTAAGATGATTCAGACATGAGGGAGAAGTGAAATGGGGTTTCTCCCGATGCTGCATACTTGAACGATCTCTTATCCGTACCATGACCTCCCCACGAGTCCCGTATTCTTAGGACTGAGTATGCCTTATTCGTTCAGCGCTCATCCTTCCTGGTGTAATCATGTTCCCTTGATTGATGAGGACGGATCAAGATGGGATCATGGCTGGTTTACTTGTCCGTGGAATACGGATCCAGTATAAGACAGTTTAACTGCGCACATCTACGACATAGCCAGACTCGACGAGGCAGTGAGTGAATTATCGGTAAATCCGCAAGGATGGACAAGGTATCATCATTGACCAACAACAGTTCTTTCCTATCGTTGTCAATCTTTTCGAACTCCCAATCAACCGGAGAGCTTGCTCATTCAGGGCCTTCTTTCCTTCACGATATGAATCGAAGACTGCAATGAGGGCGACACGTTGGTGAACATTGAACACGAGATTATGATAGCGCCGCACCGAAGCCAACTTTGCAGAGCACTGCACCAGAATCGTGCGGCATCACATCTCTCAGAATGAATCCCAAGGTATGGAAGCCTTGGAGAATCAGACAGGACAGCCCTCGCTGTGAAGCTCTCTCCGGACGGATAGGGCTGTTACGCTACGCAGCATAGCTAGACGGTGACTCGGTCAGCTGTGTTGAATGGGTTCCATGCCACTACAAACGGCTATTAGACTCCAGCTCTGAAGTAACAAAAAAGGAAAGCGGATCTGTATCGATAAAGACTGGCAATGTTAATGTAAGACGCACCAGTAAAGCATAGCCTTCTGATGTTCCTAACGGCCTTGGAGTGGCAGCGAGTATACCGTTGGCACTCGGTGCTCTTCCTGACGTCCTCAATTAGGAACCAGGCGTTTCCACCCAAGTATTCGGGCCATCATGTTACATGCAAATATCTCACCGCCCATGGCTGGCAAAAGAAAGTTGTCGATCAAAAGCGACGAGAAGAACGCGAGGGCACATTCAGGTGGATGTTGGATGTCGGACATTGAAGGTATCGACACTGGAACTGATCCCTCACTTTCTCTTTGCTCTGATGAGGTCTTCTTCCAAATTAGAAGAATTCCTTCCTCGTAGAGAACTGTTTGGAGGCTTTGGAGTGCGTATATCCCCGGGCAAAGACACTGGACTAACTGATAAATGTATTACGCAAAATATCTATTAGACAATCAGTAATTGCTCGTTGGGCGTGAAGACGGTGTACTGTACATTATTATATGAGCATTTGAGATTCCGGTTGTGGTTCGAGATTTTCTCCTCTTTCTTCTTTACTGCATGATTATGGGAATGAATAAGTACGAACGATCCATCGTCCTTCCGTGAACCTGTCACCAAATATGTACAAACACGCTCTTCATTCAAATCTTTCTCACGTTTCAACGTTTTTTTCTTTCAACAATGTCTTTTTATGCATCTCTGCCTTAGAGTCACTTGCTTTCCGGTATTTTACCAGTGGTCAATGCAGGCGCTCGTGGGGATGCAGAGCATTTTCTTCAGATGGAGACACCCTGGGGAGACCTCTACAGTCGATGGTCTTCGACTAGACCATCGATGACTGATATGTCTAGGGTACATTTCATTCGTTCTTTACGAGGATTGATGGCGATGTTTAAATGCTCAGTACTTCCTTCTACATGCAAGTATGAGATGAATGAAGTCTACGGTGCTGTTTGGGCCTTGGCGGCTTCAGCTGCCTTCCTCCTCTCTTTATCCTTCGCAATCTCAGTCCAAATGTCTCCCTTGCACCCGTCTCGATCAAAATCTTCGCAAGCTTCCCACCGACAGCCTCAGCCTCTCTCGCCGACGATACTGCCTCCTCGAGCGTATGCTCAACGTGCCTCAAGCCGTCGAGCGCAGGTCACAGTACCCGTAATCCTCAACTTCCCATCCGTCAAGATCTGCGTATGCACACCGACGGGGACGCTACATCCTCCCTCAAGGACCTTCAGCATCGCGCGCTCGGCGCGGCAGCATCGCTCCGTCGGCAGGTGGTTCAGCGCCTTACAGAGAGCCTGCACTTCCTCGTCCCCCGCGCGGATCTCCACTGCTAGCGCACCCTGTCCAACGGCGTGGTAGAGTATCGGAATAGAGACGTCTGTTGTGATGCGTCCGCCCATGCCGAGACGCACGAGCCCTGCCTTTGCGAGTATGAGAGCGGAGTAAGGACCGTCGGGAGCATCGAGTTTTGCCATGCGTGTGTTCCTGAGTGAAAAGCAATACATGAATTAATGAGCAGCTTCGAGTACAGAGTTGTTAAACGTACAGATTTCCTCGCTACATCCAGAGAACAGAATAAAGTCCAAAACTAAGCTTCCTTTTCATAAAACGAGAGATTCTCAAGACTCACCACATCTGCAAACTGCAACTTGGGATAATTCCTCCTTAACTGTGCGACCCTCCTCACACTGCTCGTCCCAACGACGCTTCCATCGGGGAGCTCGTCCAGACTCTTATAAGGCAGCCCCTGCTTCACCACGAGCGAGTCAACGGGGTCTTCGCGCTCCAGGACCGCACCGATCTCGCATCCGGGTGGTAAAGTCGTAGGCACGTCTTTGAGACTGTGCACAAGCATGTCGACGCGTTTGCGCGGTCTCTCACCCTCGCCGGCTTTCTCTCCTTGGTTTGTAGTACCAGACCCGTCTCGAGATTGAGCCGGAGGAGGAGCAGCCATCAACAACGCAGCCTCAAGCTCCTCCGTCCACAGACTCTTCCCACCCGAACCAGCACCGCCGAGCACATAAAGCGCCTGCACCTGATTCTTATCCCCTGCCGTACGCATGAACTCCGTCTCGAATACATACTCTCTCTCGGGCGTCGAAGGGAACGCCTCGATCAGCGCATCACGCACGATGTGTGTTTGGATTTGCGCGAGTTGCGAGGCGCGCGAGGCAAGTGTGAAGGTTAGCGTTGGTTTCTTTTTTTCTGTTATTGCCGTCATTGCTACCAGTGCAGGAAAGCAAGGAGATAGGTCAGTCGAGATATCCGAGAAAGATAGGCCCAATAGATGTATGATGTCTAGATTAATCTACTTAGAGGCTGCATATATGCATCAGTGCATCGTGGGAGGAATCTGAGAGTGTGGGCGTGTCCAGCGTCCATCGCAAGAAAATGCACGCTCTCCTGTTCGTCCACGACTACCACAGCCGCGATCGTGGTCGTGCGCGGCACGTCTGACCTGGGAATCATCAAAGCAAAGTACACAGAGAAACGTGGGTCAGGATGCTAAGAGTAAGAATTTCCTTTCTTTTTTTGTTCGTCATTCTACGGATGTATTTTTTTGTGTCAATTTTTAGATGAGAGGGCATAATGAGACTTTATTTGCTTGATATACTATATGGTACTCATTCACCATTTGAATTTTGCTCATAAATCAAGACATGCCAAAGGAAATCAATAGTGACAAAGAATGAATGAAGTGACAACAATGCTATAAGACTTTAAACGTGCAAGATGATAGAAGAAACAGAATTGGGAGCATGCAACAGATACGAAAAAAAAATCATAAGGAGCTTGCAAATAATTTTGTCATCTCACGAACGTGGGCTCGTGCTTTTCGCTTTCGGCGACGTTCGCGTCGCCATCGCGTTACCCTGCGAATGGGTGTTCGTCGGACTCGAGTGTGTGCTCGAGTTCCGACGTGCGTGACTTGATTCCGAGCCAGTTGGGTTCATCACGTCCGAGATTTTAGTGCGCGAAACTGACTGAGCGACGGGAGGAGTGGTTGAGTCCGAATCAGAGCGAGAGTGAGAACGTCTGCTCCTGCCAACGTCAACGTGCATGCGTTCTTGCTCCAGGGAAGGGGAGGGTACTCCACTACTTGTAGGGGAGACTGGGAGCGTAGCGATTGGGGGCAATATAGGTCCTTGGGTCGAGACAACGGCGCTCGGTGGAGGAGGAAGTGGCATAGTTGAAGGAATACCGGTCGTGTTGGTTGCCGATGAGGGACTACGCTCGTGCATGTGAACGTCTCGGTCTCCTGGCTGAGCTCTGTCATCCGGTGACCGTGATGGTTGCGTCCGGAATGGGATGGGCGACGGACGAGATGATGACTGTGGCGGAGGCGTGGTGATTCGGTTTCCAGCTGGTCGATTTAGGATCTCAACGCGCGTGCGTTTTGATTCTCCAGAATCTGCCGTGGTGATCGGGCTCAATGGACGTTTGCCGTTCCCATTCTGGGATGTCATAACACTCAATGGACCTGGTCCAGGTAGCTGGGACGAATGCCCAGAGGTTAAGCCAGCCGACTTGTTATGCTTTGAACGCGGACTTACATGACGTATGCGTCCGCCGACGCTTACTGTGGGCGATACAGGTGGAGGCGCGGACCCTCCGGATGTAGCCAAACTCATTAACGACTCTGCAACGCCCTCGTCGTAGTCCTCGTCAACTTCCCTGCGCGGCAATGCCGCCGCATGGACATTACCGATTGGTGATGGCCTGCTTGATCTTCCACTAGATCCGGAAGCACTTGCTGACGACTTCGGTTCTGGAGACGGCGGCGACTTAATCGATCCTGAGTTCGACGGCATAGGCGCTACTCTGAACGAGCCGGGCTGAACCGATGGTGCGCGAGATCCTGCAGTACTGTCCGATCCGTCCTTGCCTCTTCGTCCACCAGCACGTCGCTTTCTCTTATCGCTAGATTGAGATCCGACTGAAGATCCTGCAGATCCTGGTGCAGGAGTCGGTGGTCCGTGCGCGCTCATCGTATCCGACTCTTTGGCTGTTTTCCGGCTGCGTCGTCTATCCGAGCTCTCAGCAGCGTTCGGCGGAGGATACGCGACCGGGTACTCTGACGTCGAGGTTGCAGAAGTAGGCGGTGGTGGAAGCACACTTCTTGACGGACCAACAGACATCGCAGAGGCACTACGATGCGTCTCTGGAGAGCCGGCAAGGTTGCGTGCTTCCATACGTTCGCGTTCACGAGCATCCTCTGCCATCCTTCGTTCGTACTCCCGCTCGCGTTCATAACGCTCCCTATCGAGACGTTCGATCCGCTCAACCCGTTCCATACGACTACCTTCGTCGAAACGCGGATCATATCGACGACTCGACGTTCCAGAAGGCGGCGGTACATGAGCCAATGTAGGCGAAATAGTATGAGCGTGCGGGCTCCTTCCTGGCTCATCTGCGTAGCGAGATGACTGCCAGCGCGGCATGCCAGGTCCCTGTGCTCCAGGTCCGACGACAGGGGATCGCTCACTGATTGAAACCTGACGTGACAAGGGATGTCCCGGGCTAGGAGGACGACCCATCATAGGCGATTCCATTGTTGTTCGCCTTGATGGCGGGTGCCCATGAGGGTCGTAGGGATGAGCTGACATCGGCGAGGATGGTCCGCGAGACTGCGAAAAGCCTTGGACATTGGGCGGAATGCCTGACCTATCTGAGTCTCTTCTCGGACGCGAGCGATCACGTTCCAAGCGCCTCTCTCTTTCCCAAGTATCTTGAGGCGGAGGCGGAGGCGAACTCGCCGCGTCATAGTGGCCTTGATAGGACCGAGGAGAACGCTGTAAAACTTGCGACGGTGGACGGCCACCAACACTACCGTTCGTCGGAGGCGGGCCAGAGGGATAGCCATGATAACCGACATCTCGAGAATCCGGTGGACCACGGGCTTGGCGCGGCGGTGGAGAGACAGATGGAGAGACAGGACGACGCTGTGCTTGTCGCCCGTAATATGCAGGATCGCGCTGGTGTTCAGGTACCACTTGTTGACCGCTGGGATGATGCAGAAGAAGACTATTTTGCGGCGTGCCTCCCGGCCCTCGTGAGCGACTAGACTCACGCGGAGGGAAACCATCTCGAGGAGTCGCTCGGTCAACATCCATGGGCGCAAGCGGGGCAATATTCGGAGGTACACGACGAGAGTCATCGAGCACGACAGGAGGCGGTGGTCCACCTCTGAACGGTGGTGGAGCATGAGACGCATGCGGCGAAGGCAATGCGTTCTCATTCGGATGTTCACGAGCCTCGGTACGCGAGAAAATGGGGCGAGGAGTCGGTCCAGACGACAAGAGCATGGGTGGACCACCGGTCATCGTCACGGGTGGACCTACCGCACTTGCATACGCAGTCGGATGTACGTCCTGTGGAAGCGGTGCCGGTGTTTGCACCGACTGACCAGACTGTTGTGCTTGCCGGAGCAATGCTAAGCGTTGCGTAATGACAGTGTTACCAGGGTCGAGCTCTGCTGCTCGGGCGTATGCATCGATGGCATCGCTTATTTGGTTGTTACAGCTCTCGTACAAGGAGCCGAGATCATACCAAACTTCCGAGATGTAAGGATTGATACGTATCGCACGCGAATAAGCATCCAGAGCGTCTCGATATTGATTGATCTGGAAGTATAAGACACCAATTGAACACCAAAAGGTCGGGTTCCGCCCGTCACGATAGACAGCCTGCTGGTAGGCTTCGTAGGCCTTGTTGTATTTTTGACCCGCCATGTAGGCGCGACCAAGTAAATACCAACTCTGGGCATCAGAAGGATCGGCCTCAAGGGACTTTGTGAGGTAAGTGATGGCAAGGTCCTGGCTCTGGAATGTCGAGCCTTCTTGGTGGTAGAGCCAGCCGAGCTGCTGAAGGACCTTGGCGTGAGCCGGATTCTCCTGAACAACGCGCTCGTATGCGTCCTTCGCGCGGATATAATCCTTCTGTTGCTCATAGACGTGTCCAATCTGGAACCAGATGTCGGCATGGGCGAGTGGATTTGGAGGATTGCGGAGGATGCGGTCAAAGCAATCAAGAGAGTCTGTGTACTTCCCCTGTTGCTTGTAGATGATGCCAAGGCGGAATAAAATTTCGTTTGCCTTGTCAAAATCTAAGGCTAAGTGCGTCAGCTCATCTGCTCGATCCGATCCGAAGATTATCGGATGCTCACCTTTGTCCATGTGAAGGACCGAGGCAAAAGCCTCCTCGGCATGATCCAGAGAACCATATCTGTCGTAAAGGATGCCTATGCCATACCATAGCTTGGGATCCTCCTTTGGATTTGGGAGTAGGTACAACGCTTGTTGGTAAGCGGAATAAGCTTTCTGCAGATCATCTATCATCAGGTAGCAGTGGCCTGGGAATAAATAATGTCAGACAGAGGGAGTGATTTGCCAGGCACGCGGGCCACGGGCCGATGACGTGTAATGTAACATACCAAGAGCGCTCCAGACTTCTCCGTTGTCTTGCTGGATTTGGATCACGCGCTGGAAATACTCGATAGCCTAAAGGAGTAAGGGCGGATCGGGGCAGATCGGAGCGGGAGATAAATTGAGTTTGGACATGTGAAGAGATGAGATGACAGGTGAGTGATCTGCAGAGGGCCGTCGGCAAAGAGACGTCACGACGACGGACCTTGGTGTAGTTTTCCCTTATCCGCGCGATCCCCGCAACCTGTGTCAGTCCAGGTAGCGAGTTGGAGTTGTGCAGCAGCGCCCGCTCATATGCTGACAGCGCTCGATCCAGATCTCCCATCTGCTCAGCCACAGAGCCTAAGTCCAGTCGGTTCATCAAGTTACATATATATATAAATATAAAATTATGATCCAGATTGGGAATCCGAGTTGCCCTGTCAATTATAGATCACTTGAGGGTGCGCGGGAAGAGAACGCACCTATCAGAAGCCACGTTTCCTCGTTTGCCCTTGCGAGCTTCTGCAGTGTAGGGTGTGCCGCAGCCGCGGGATTCGGTGCGGGAGGTGGCGGTGGTGGTCCTCCTCCGTTCGCATGAGGTACTGGCGGTCCGGCCGGAGCTGCTACAGGCGACAACCCCATGGGCGCACCGTGTCCGATTGCGCCTCCATGCGAATGGCCATGTCCGTTGGAGATTGGCGGCGGAGGCGGTGGAACGCCCGCAACATTTCCATTCAGATGAACGGTATGCGGTGGAGGTGGAGGACCCGTTGCGCCAGGCGGAGCTGCGACTGGCGGGCCAGGAGGTGGAGGGGGGGCATGAGGGTCATGCAATCGGACGTCACGCTCGCGAACAGAGTGACGCAGCGACATGGATAGAGGCGCCGTCGTAAAAATCGTGCACGGCGGCGGCGAAGACGGAGATGGGGGGGAGAAGGGTAGAGAGGAAAAGAAAGAAAATAGATGAGAAAGAGGCTGCGAAGACAGAGAAAGGGGGAGAAAGCGTTGACGAAATAGGGAGGCGGGGTATATAAGGGGAGAAGCGCGATGGTGGAAGAGTTAGGAAGAAGAAGAGAAGAGAGGACGATATTCATTTTGCGATGCGCATGGCATGGTATAGTATAGTATGGAATCAGGGCAGGGGAGAGTATAGCGTACGTACTAACTACCCGAGTCCGGATGCGCTAAGCAAGTAAGGGCTACGGCAACGCTTCTTTGGTTCTCGCAGGCTGGCATCGTCGCATAGCAGAGCAGATCTCGATCTGATTCTTAGTTTGTCCTTGGGCTGCACAGACACAGTACTGTATCTCCTCAGGGTCACCGACCGTCATTCTCGGCCTTCCATTCAGATCACACCCAATCATCTTATCCATTCTCCTTTTTGGGTCCTCTCCTCGGCCTGCGCCACGTGATGGCAATGTCCACTCTTGCGTTATCTCTCGCTGTCACGCGTCAGGTGTCTTGTGTCCGTCCCGTCTGGTCTCGTCTGGTCTCGTCTGGTCTGCAAAATGCTATTCCCTCCGCGAGTCATCGCAGCCAACTAGCCGCTAAGCCAGCCCGATAAGTTACGGCACACCTCTTCCCCTTTACCCTTTCCGTCCCCGTTCCCGTCGCGTCTTCTTCTGCCAGCCAGCGCAAGCACGCACCAATCATCCGGTCCTTCCGCGGCTTATCCACGCTCGGACTCGCTCTCGGAGGCATTCAAGTATATCGGCACGTCACCTACACACCCGTGGGAATCAAGGAACTTATACGCGCATAATCATAGGCTAATTCACCGGCATCTCTATACAGTACATGTACTACATGTACGTACAGTATCTCTGAGCAATCAGGCGAAATGAAACGGATAAAACACCCGACCCCCCGTGTCCATATGACCCCCGAAGATGCTCTCTAATGGACCCTTATGCAGATCGCTCCTGTGCAGGACCAACACGTAAGATTTCAGTCTCATTTTCATTTTCATCTTTTTCACTTCGTGTCTTGTGATTCTGTGCGTGTCGAACAAGGTCGCCGTTTCGCCATCCCCGTGGCTCCACGCCCTTTTTGTGTTTTGTTTTCTTTTGGTCCATGGAACTAAGTATGGATATGATTTAGGATTACGATCATCGTCATCCATCCATCATCTCAGCCATCGTTGCTCCCCACCGCGCCCACGCCCATACCCTTCGCGAATCACCTTTATCTTGGGGCTTCTCTTCTCTTCTGTTCATTTTTTTTCTTCCGCTACGCTATTATAACTCCGATGGGATGTGGGATGGTACACAAGCACAAGCACTGGCAAGCGCACCAGGGCCTATCAGCATCGCCACGCAAAATACTTCGGCTATAGTCATCCACCAGACTCCCCTCAGGGCGCTATAGCAATTGTGTATCCCCATTTGGATATACTTCATTGCATTTTGAAAAGAAACGATCACCATGGCCGTGGCTAATGGGCGATCCTTAACATAGTCGCCGGACACGAGTTGCGATACATACGTGGGTCAAAACAGAACAAAGGCACAATCGGACGCGCAGCCAGCAATCGAGCGTCCGTGTTGTTTGTTGTCTTTGTCTTCGAAGTTACCGGTGCCGTGCCATGCCACCGCCGCAAGTATAACCCAACGCCGCCACCACCACTTTGAATCTCTTTGGTTCTTATGACTGACTGAGCGACTGACTGGTTGGCTCCTTATGGCCCCCGCCCCTTTGATCTCGGTACTTTATCTAGCGGTGAATTCCGCGCGATGTCCTGTGATGGGTGCCATGCTTCCTGTAACTCAAGTGTTTACTCGCATCGCGCCAATGCTCTGGGGATCCGGCGAATGCCATTTTTTCCCTCCGTGCTAGGAACGACGCGACGAAATCACGAATGCTCCTGATGTCTGGCAGCGGCGGCACGTTCCGCATCTCCGCATCTATCTGGATCCTCTCTTTCGCTTGAATTATCCATCTGTACTTATATATATATCCATCCATCCATATGTATGTATGTTACCATCTATTAGCTTCAAAGTTCAATGTATCTGTCGCGTTCGCCTCGGTCATCTGCGTTTATGCCTTCTCAAGTACATCATACATGATATGATACTTGGCGTCATTAACATTAATATCATACTACGTAAGATTACAGCCGTGAACACCGGATAAGATCGCACTCAATCGAATCCAATCCAATCTCAACTTCGGATCGGATGGGTGATGTAGGATGCGTCTCCTCAACTTTCGAAGCCATCAGCAGCACCGCAGCACCGCGAAGCGAAGCGCACCAAATGCTTTTACTCCCTTGCGCCGCGGGCTCACCTCACCAGTACCTCTCAATGATTTGATTTTGATTTCGATTTCGACTTCTTACCAACGCATGCTCGAGATCAAGAGATTTCGATCAAGGTGTGATTCGAGCCTAATTCTATATCTATGTAAGGAGATACAATAGCAGGGCCACTTAAATCCGTTCGCGTTCTTTCGTGATGATGATCGCCACCTACGTATTAATATCAACGGCACAAAAGATTAATCTTCCAATCTTTTTGACAGAAAGGAGAGATCGGGGATCAAGGTTAATATTCAAGATGTCCTTGCCTCGAGGTGAGGTACGGTCCGGTGCAGTGGCTTGCAGTGGTGTCGTGGCAATTTCCGAGGTGCTCGATATTCAACTGGCGCTCAAGGAGAGCCTACTGGACGCGATGCAGATCATCCTAACGCCCAAGCGGCAGTACTTACTAGTTTCGGCTTCGGAACAAGCCAGTCGCTCGCATTTTAAACGCTTTCAACTTCTTTGAATCTTTCTTCCCTTCCCGTCTCCACGTATGTATGTATCGAGCTTCTTTCCCTATTCTGTGCGTCTTATCCCCGGCCCCGGACGCCGAAAACGCAATGCAAAGCAAAAATGGTCTGACATCCATAGCAAGTAATCGCCCGTCGTCAAGGGACCGCAAAGCAGGACAGCACACAATGTAGGACACAACGGCGTTTATTTCTACTCAAATTAGTCCTGTCGAGTCGCCAGATGTCTCCATAGGTCTCCATGCAGATCCTTCTTCTATTCTTTTTCATTTACTTTCTTATCTTTTATTCCATTTCTTTTTCGCCGGGTCTTCTAGTTCTAGGTCGTTCGTTCTTCATGTTAATTGGCCCCTATCAGTTTACTTACTTTATGGGGGAACCCACGTTGTTTTGTTTTGTCATATCAGCTTCTTTCTTTCTTCATCCGTGATCTTGCTTGCTTCCATTTTGCTGAATGAGCGGCTGTGGATGACTAGGGATGACTACGGCTACGGTAGGCGACGACGTGATATGACAAGTTTATGAATCAAGAATAAGTGCGAATCCAGAGTATGTATGTTGCAGTACTGGACCTCCTCGTGAGACATTAATGGGATGCTGACATATCCCGAAGATAAGCGCCCACAAAGCATTGAGATCAGTTTCTTCTCACACATCAAGGTTCATTCAAGATTCAGGAGGCGCAGCACAGCACCAAAGGTCCCGAACAGACAGACACGCCATGAGCCTGAGAGTAAGCCCTAATCCGGAAGCAACGCAATCACACATGAATGGCGGGGATTCCAAGGGAGAAAGTCCTCAAAGGAAAAAAAACAAAAAACATGTCACTTCTGCAAAAAAATGAAGAAAGTTAGCCAGCTCGTGTTGCATGTTGTCACGGATTACGAAGAATTTTTCCTTTTTCTCCGCTAAATTGTGTATCCTTTAAATGGGTCCGAGACTCCAATCGGGTGCCGGATCAGTTCCTTTTTTCTTCACTACAACGCTAAAATGCTGTGCAAGTGGCTGTGTCTGTCAAATGTATATTCTTACAACTAAATTACTTGTTGAGAGAGGACCCTGAACGGGAACCTATCTCAAAAATCTTTACTTAATTTAATTTGCTCCGCATATCTCGAAGTATCTCACGGGTCTATTTTATATCCCTGCCAAGTGTTTTTCTTTCTGTCTCGATTTGTGTTCGGACCGGATCCGATCCTTTGGTTCGGAGGAGTCGGAGAATTTAATTTTGAAGCTATTCCTTATGTGGGTTCTGACCGTCCCCGGCCAGATTTCTCTGTTTCTTGACACGCCCGGTCAGTTTGAGATGGTACCTTTTTGAGTGAGTACGTAAATGAAACAGTGTGTTGTTGCTTGAGTACTTATATCTTGGTGTGTGTAACATGCAAAGACAGCATGGAAATAATTAGGACAAAAAGGTACTATCGAGCAAGGTTCGGTTTCTAGACGTGTTCTGCACGGAAATAGGCTGTAATGTGAATGGTACGAGTACTTACATATGAATGGACACCCACACACACACGCAATTGAGTAATCACCTTCCACCACCCCACACTACATAGCCTTTGATTGTGGCGTCATCATATAAATCATGAGAACGAAGAAAGATTGAGATGGGTGTAATCAGATTTCCTTCCGAAACGTGAGTCCAATCGTGATTTGAATACCGACTGATAACGTACTCCACAGGAGTTGTGTATCTATAAATGTTTCGACTACCTGTGCAGGGCGGTAGTGCCTCGTGAGCAACATGTATAGCATAGATCTCTCCGGTATCAGGAAAACTCCATTTGATTTCGCGGTTGTATCCACCGGCCGATGTGAGAGGAGACGAAAGGAAAGACGGAACGGAAACAGAGACAGAAATAGACCCATTCGGACAAGTATTTCGGTTTCTCCGCTCTCAAGATGAGAGAATCCGTAAAGTGCGAAGTCTTGAATTAGCAGTAGAGCAAGCCTCGCGCCAAGCATTGAAGCGCGTAACGATAGCTAACTCTGGCTAAAAGGGCCACCTCTGGGTATGCAAAGCACCGGCATGTACCAGACCTCGCCATCTATTTCTATTGGGCAATATAGCTGACACAGGTCGTTCAAGGTATTTACCGAAAAAGGCGATTGCCCGATTCCGTCCAGACAGCGACGGCCTCAATACATACCAATGTATGAGGCGATAGATTGTCCAGAACAGAATGCTTCACCGGACTATCCCCTTTGGCTGCAGATCGACGCTAGTAAGGAAATTATGGACGGGTGATATTGACACCTGCGACACCGCCTTACCCGGTACCCGCTAGATCAGCGGTGGCGTTATCCGGCTTCAGCAGCTGCACGGTATCAAACTCAGAGAGACTCAGGTTCCGTGTCGCGCAAATTAGAAGTTCGGAAGCTAAAGAAGCTCGGGAAGCATGCATACACACAAACACAAGCTATGCGAATGGAAACGCAATCCATTAGCATTGAGATTAAAATATCACCTTCGACCTACACGGGTCACCTTCATCGCTGGAACCTACGATGGACTTGTGAGAAGTTGATGTGGCGAGCAGGAAAGACGCGCAGAAGGAAGGAATCTACTCGCCAGGTGATCCAGGCAAGGGCTGCGCACATAGCATCATGATTGTGATTCCGAACGAATGTGGCTGCGAAGAAACGGAGCACCGATCGTCCGTGCCCGTGATTCGATACTTCCTGCAATTCAAAGGACCTTCTCAAGACGCATACATGAAATATCTCATGATGCCCAGAACGGCCGGCCAGGGCGGCCCATGCGAATCAATGCTATATTTGAGGGACTCGCGGTTCTGTGATTCGACTGGTCCAGAGATACCTACATTGCTTAGCGTGAGTGCGAAGGAACGATGCGCGCGCGCATGACACCAACTGCTTAGCACCGTTTGCAGCCGAAAGAATACACAGATGCAGTTCAGTTCAGTTTGATTTCCCAGCCCAACTGATTCGGATCGTCTTCTCCGAGCATATCGCAACGAGCGAGTTGCCTTCAGGGGAAGTCTTCTTTGCTATCACCATCTTGTCGCCCAAAGTCGAAGTCACAGGTGAGGTGCTTCGCGGTTCACACATGCTCCGAGCGCGATGGAATGCATACTGTAAGTAGAACTAAACTCTGAACGCCTCACGAGCCTATTTGGTATGTCAGCTTGTGAAATCGATGGAACTTGGACAGATATGTTGTATCGGTCAGTAAAAGTATCGAGGATGAAGACGTTGGGGCACCCTATCCTCGGATCCGTTTCAGTTCAGAAGAGTAGGTTTCTGAGCTCAGCGGTGTTCGTTCGGAGAGAAATCCTCCCCGCTTCCACGGTTAATATAAAGTGTGCCATCCCTGTAGTACTTACTTTATTTTTATTGACCCCTGCGGGAATTCGAGCACAGCCGGGCCAGCACATGGAGTGCGCAGCTCAATCTAAAACTAGCCTATTGCATCCCCACACACGGCAGCGTGATTGCGCTTGTGATTGCGATCATGATCGAGCTTGATCAAATCAAGTCCTGGACGCACAGGATGCGATGCGCGGTTCCAGAAAAGGTGTTGTCAGGCTAAGCGGGTCGAAAAAGAAGCACTTGGAACGCTCTGGACAGCTGGTCACTTCTGTGACTGGCAACGTTGATAGCATTGAAACGGAAATGAATTGTCCGGGGTTGGGGAAACGATCAGAATAGGACTGAAAGAACGTTTAAAATCGTGCCGTGCCAGCGCGGAGAACTGCGAAAAGGAAGGGTCGTACAATCAAACGAAAACGCGCGTCCATGCGCAGGCAAACTTACTTACTTACCGAAGTGGCGAATCCTGCTTCACTTCGCACGACATACATAAGCTTCCGCATTCCAAAAATGAGAAAGAAACGTGTTTGCGCATCGCAACTTCGCCAGGAACGCGGGAAGTCATCCGGGTGTACGTGTATATATCGTGCCCGGGCTGATTCGGCGATTGACATCTATACTATATCTACATTCATTCATCTCGGAAGTGAGCGAAACATGCCATGTAAGTGAGCAATGCAGATTCATATGATACGCACGCATACTTTGATTTTCCCTAATGGCAGTAAGATACACTTGGCACGCCCGCACCAAAAAAGGCTGAGACAGGAGTGGAATGGAGTACTGACCGTCACCAGTCCGTCACGCCATACGTATTCGCCGAAGGCGACTGCCGAATCGATACTCGATTTACCCGAGAAAAACGTACGTGAATTTGTCCGATCGGAGGGGGTAGATAGGCTGGTTTCCTCATTTTATTCCCGAGTGGAATGGACCCTTACTTGAAAATGAGGGATAACGTGTTCGCGGAGTTTTTGTCAGTGGGCATTCAGGGGTGGCTCGCGAAAATCACACTAAAGAAAGGCTGGGTAGGAGCTAACCGGAAATAAGTGAAAGATCAGACAACGCTGACAGGATTCACATTCAGCATGTTGTTGACAACAGATGAGATCAGAGGAACCCACCTTTGAGAGAATAACGCGGAAACTGCGACGTCTCGGAGTCTTCTAGTCTAGTCTTCTGGACATTCTTTTCTTTTTAGGATTCACACCTAATTAGGTTGGAGCAAACTAAAGTAGTCACGCACCAGAAGCCAGGAAAGAAAAAGAAACGAAGGGTTTACGGAGAAAATTGTTCCGGATCCGTTTCATATGACATTTATGAACGCGGTGATGGCCCGTTTCCAACCAGAAGACTTCATCTCACTCGCTCCGATTCCGGGGAGTTCAGAACGGTGTTTGATCGCGAACGAAATTGGCTAAGAATTTGAATTGAAGTGACCAAGAAGGGGACTATGACCGGATGAAGGCGATTTCCCAGATAAGGTTGGTGCGGAAATTAGTAAAGCGAAATGATTTTTAGAATGCACATAGGACGTGTATACGGAACGAGAGGATAACAAGGCACGAAGCGACGTTTGCGCTTGGATTTCCCACCCCACGTTGAAAAATACGTACGTACGTCACAAAGGAGATCACGGACACGGGAGTTATCTGATCTTGCTGACACAACTCGCCCTGCCGACCTTATCAAATGCAGCACTAGTACTCTGCCTAACTTAGTAGCCGGATTTCCCGCGTTCATAGGGCCGCCGCATCGCCACCGAGTAAGTTTCTCATCGTGGCGGAGTTTCGGACCTTTTCTTCGATCATGTATGACGTGACGGATTGACATGAATGTGTCCACCGCAACTTGTTTTGTGTTGTGCTTTGTTTATACCGCATCCGTAGAACAGATTTGTTATGCACGTGCGACGAGCCACAATAAAAATATAAGTATAACTGTGGCTCTTTTGAATTAATTGAATCGGATCCTCAGAGCGGCGGTGACACGGTAGCTGATATTTTGAATGGCACGGGGGTTCTCTGCACAACCTTGTTGTCCATAAGAGTCGAACTAGTAATCCGCATCCCCGCGGAGGACAGAAAAAGAAAAAATGTATTGTTTTCCCTTTTCGAAAGACAATACGAAGGGTTTTACCTAATTCAGTAGCATCGAAAGAAGTCGAGTGCGAAGCAGAAGACGTCTACGGGTGCGAAGCACTGGGGAAGAAGTTATCCAAATGGGTTCTCTCATGAATCCAATCGAATCATCCTCGTTACCCTTTTCGATTCTAAGTAGACTCTTCTCTGTCCTATCTGAGCTGTCTACATTGGTCCGGTTGGACCGGAAGATGGAACCGTGGGCAGGGAAGCATAAATAGTCCTACTGTCGGACGCTATTGGGCGGTTGAACGGCTTTGGCTATTTCATTGGCTTCCGAGCTTTAAATTATTGACCTCCTCTGCAACCGATGAAGGAGTTTTTTTTTCGACTGCGGCATCCCATTCGTTCCATTTTTCGGGTCCTTCTCATGCACAAACTCCTCGAACCAGGTCAAGATAATGCTGATCCGACAATTCAACGACTCGCTTGTTGCCCCCTTTTTCAGAGAATATTTATAGTCCTGATCGGCCTTCTCGCTTGCAAGAAAAAAAGGTCAAGAAAAGACGTACCTTTGCCATAGCTCCTGCTTCCGCGTTAACACCGACGTAGCTTAAGTGCGGTTGGCGATTGTCTCGTATTGCCGCTGAAAAAAAAAAGTAAATATGATTAATATGGAAGCATCGCTTTGCGGTGTCATTCGGGAGAAGGAAGGAGAAGGAATGCCCAGTTCCTGAAGCATGAAATGAGGATATGTTAAAATGCCACATCAGTCGTTCTCACTCATTCAGATAAGATTGAATGCAAATGCTCATTCAGTTCCGAAATGAGAAGGGATTTTACCCTGGGCCTGCACGAGATACATCTCCTCGGACTCTCTCTTGAGCTTATGCGTGTGTGAATAAAATCGATCGTCACTAGTCCTCTGTTTTATTTAAATTTTCCCACAGAAGATAGCGGAGGAGGCGCGGCGCGGCACGGCACAAGGTCATGACAGCTGCGGCGTCCTGCGGCTAAAAGTCAAAGTCTATCATCAAAGGTTTCCCGCGTCTGTCAGACCCGATTATTGAGATTCACATCGGGCCTACTCGCAGCTCCATCGTCGGCGGAGCGGATGAAACGATCCGCCATGATAGAATATTGTCACGGAATGACTTTTGCCAAATTCTGTCCGATGTGCACGACGGAGTAATCAGCAGAGAGCGTATGACCTTGTCTTTTCAATTCAAATCATTGTACATGTGCTCTTCGAATGCATTCGACTTGGAAGGTCTGGCGCAGCCCAGTCTGGTCTTCTGGCCGCGCAGGAAGTACTGGTGGTGTCCTGCCAGATTGAGTTTCCCGCAAGTCATTTCAAAGTCGACGACGGCGTCTTCAAAAGCGTCATCGGAAGGATTCTAAATGAAGCCTGTGCATCCTCCACTCCAGGGAGCGTCGCTATGGAAAAATAATCCAGACATGCCAGAGTACAAGCACGAGGCACAGGGAATGAGTCGCATGCAATGCACACACGGATTCAAGTTTGGTCTGGTCTGACAAGGTATACGCAGTGGCCAAAACGAGAAAGGAAAGCACCAGAACGGTCGGTCGGTTACGTAAGCAGATGGACAACCTTATTGAGCAAGGCGACCCTCGGCCCCGGTTCAACTCCAAGTTGTACAATGACCCGTGCGTCGACCACGTTTCCTTCTATAGGTTTGAGGTTTCGCTAACTCGGAGATGGGGTTAAGGTGGTGACCAGCGTGAACGAGACCGCGAGCGAGCCCGGAAGAAGGCGGCGCAGAATGCTAAGAAACCAAAGGAAAGTGCGAGTAGTCTCCAGGCTCGTAAAGAAGCGTGCGTCTTCCGGATTTTGTCCTTCAGTTGAAGTCTAACTTGTTCTGGATGTTTGTAGAGATGCTGAGATAATAAGAAAGAAACAGGCTGTATGTGGTTTTCATTTAAACTACTACTCGTAACTTCTCTTTGCGGAATGACGGACTGACATGTTTTGTTGTTGTCGTCGTTGATAGGCTGCAGAGGCTAAACGTCAACAGGCTGCTGCTACCGGTGCTGGTGGGGGGAAATAACCTGTGTGATGATCAGAGGGGTTCTGTCATACTGCAGCGTTTCTCTGGTCTGGTCGATTGGGGTGGATGTGGGGTGAGGATTGTGACGCGTACGGAAGCAAATTTTGTTTGTCAATCAGTCATTTAGGTGTACTTGATCATAATCATTGAATACTATCATTATGATTCGCACACGATGTCAATGATGCTCGCATTGGACGGATGGGTCACGATCGAGGGAGATAGAGATAAACAGTACGAAAGTGTCTAACGTTTAATGGCTGATCATCGCTTATTGGACTTGCTGTGGGGGTGCGGACGTATCAAGGTGGCGTTCAACCTCATTCCTGCTATCAAATCAAATCATTTCACTTAACTTCACTTGTACTCCGCCTTCTTTATCAACTGCAGGCCTTCTCTACCTTTTTCCATGTTCGCGTGTTTGCTTATCTTCCATATTGAATTTACTTAACTTGCTGGATACTTTATAGACCGTTCTATTTCGTCTATCCTAGGCGAACCTAGACTTACTCGTTGGATATGGGCAGTTGAGAGGGGCGTCAGTCGTCCCGGCTATTGCTGTCAAACCAAATGGCCGGAGTCAAATGTTTGAGAAGTAATGGTCTGGTTCTTTTCAGTGTGGCCTCTTAAGCTCCTCTGATGACTTACAAAGGGGCATCTTCCTTTGCTTCGGATCTTATAGACCAAGTTGCCTGGCTCGCCGTTCTTAAGCTTCAGTCACCGTCGGTCGTGGCTCTGGGCCCTCTAGACTCCATGCGAGCCAGTACTTAGAAGATTGATACCGAAGCGTGTCAACGCCAGTGCATCCCCATAAGCCAAGCAAGGAGGCATTGAGTAAACTAAGCAAATCGGTATGTTCGCGACTATACTTGTTTACATATTGATATTGTATGTACATACGCCGGTTCCCACCATCTTCTTTGAGTGCTTCTCCTTTACTTTCACTGAATCTCACGGATTCTTTCATTCGATTCCTATTAATTCTGCATCTATCTATCTTTTATCTTCGGAAGAATTCATCCGTCACTTATGTGTGCGTCGGGAGCTTTGGAAGAAGGAACAGATTCCGAGTGATATGTGGGACTGGATGAGAGGACTTCGAGTCGCACACGATTATCTCTTTTCGCCGCCTGTTGTTAGTTTCTCCGGCCGTGTCCCTGGAAGAAAGCATTGCAGTGGAGTGTGGTGGTAAATGACAATGTATATTTTCGTCCCATGCCCGAATCCCATGCCCGAATGCTCAGCCGTGCGTCATCCAGAAGCTATGGAGACAGGCCTGGTAACGCTAGACTGAAAGAGTATAGAACGAAGATACTCTATACTTATGCTTGTTTTCATTTCCGCGCCTTCTTCGCTAGTCCGTGGTCTCCATAAGTTCCGATCGATGGAGTGTCAGAGGAAGATTTACTAGCCAGTATCTTTTCACACGGACCAATGGAGTTGCTTACGGCCTTCATCGTACGGTACATACAGTATGTACGAACGAACGAACGAGATTAATATTCGCGATTACCTTCTGCCGACGGTCGGAACTTTGAATCCTAATTGTTATGAATAATATCTATTTTGCGAGCTTCATAAGGATTGACGATCCGAAAAGTTGTCGCTACTTCGTACGCGTTTAATTTAGTGCTCAGTTCTCCAAACCTGTGGTCGCAAGCTGCAAAGTTGATCGCTGTGACTGGTGCTTGCCACGTTGCAGCCTTTACATGCCTACGCGCGTACTTACGTGCTCAGACGTCCAGCTTTATAGAGTGCTTTACGGCAGCCGGGGCCTTGAAATTGCTGGACAACCTTCTTCGGGAATCGGTACTCGGTACTCGGGAAATGGTATTGGAACGCTGCACGGCTGTCCGGTTTTGTGCTTGCCTGTCGACCTACCAACCTACCGAATGGAATCGCGCGTTGTTCTTCCTTGCACGTGTTGCCACTTATTGATAATTATTGGACATGGTCATGGAAGCTTAGTAGGCTGGGAGGATACCTGGATAGGTATGCGTCAATCCTGGGCCTGGGTTTTGCCTCCGTTTGTGCTTCCGTTCATGTCAGATTGAGGCATGTACTTTTTAATATGTTTTGATCTGCAAGTTTTATGAATCTGGTGTCTAGAAATAGGAGAATGCGTATATGGAAGATACGACCAAAGATCATACGCGAGTCGTGTTCTAATTGGGCCTTGCGTTATCTCATGTCGCTACACTCGGCTGAAGTGCACTCGGAATTTGGGGTAGCACTCGGACCCAGATTGCCAAGTGGTCCCAAGCGAACACTCGTCCATCTAGGCCCTCTTCGTCCTCCGCTTCTGACTTTTCACACACTGATTCGTCTCCAAACAAGCCGGCTTCCAACTTGTGGTCAACATCTCGTGACAGTGATTCTGACGCCGGGTGCAGGCCATGTGTGAATATGTAGTCGAGACGACGTGCCTCTGGTATTCTATGAGTGTGGCGTTTCTTCCCAGAATTAGAACCGAAGTTGACTGGCTTGCGGTTCGGGTGTGTTACACCGAAAGTCGGATGGGATGTGAATGGGCTTAATGGAGACTCGCTATCACGATCGGGAGTTTCTTTGATTGGTCGAGTGGCGAGGAAGGCATCGATAAAGGCGGGAGTATCTGGCTCCGGGTTTAGAAGAGTGTTGAGTTCATCGTATGGACAAATGTTACAGTCTCCAGTTAAGATAGCAGGTACGAATTCCGCTGATGTTGCTGGTTCGAATTGGACGCTACTCCCGGACATGAATCGTTGAAGAAAAACGACTCTGCTGATGTGAGGATTTCCGCGGACACCTCAAACTGTTCACGCCTCTTCCGTTTATCCTCCCGGTGAGATTCGAAGTGCGACGTTCCTATTCGCATCTGCGCGTACGAATCGTGATCAAAACAGTACTATGTAATTTTCAGCAAGAACCCCGGACCGATCCGAGGCCGGGTTCAGTCAGCAGGTCTATGGAACTTACTCACAGTTAGTCTTTGAGAAGCACCAGCGCACTCGCTGGGGGGTGGAGCTGAAGCTAGAGCTTGGGTTGCTACAAACTTCGACGAAGTTAAGACCGCGCTGCATGCGTGTGTTCTCAAACTCGTGGAATCCAGCCGCAATGGCCTGCCCTCGGGCGAAGAGGAAGCCCTTCCGAATAAGTATCAGTGCCGTAAGGATTGGGGCAGATGCCGAGCTGGTGCGCTAGGTCTGTGACGACCCATTCGACCCGGACGGTTGGATGGGCCAGGAGAACTCTGGAGTGACTTCTTGGAGCGTAATCACGTCTAGCGATGGTCTTTTCCCTTCCCCCTTCGCCTTTGTCGAATAGCTCCCGGAGGATGTAGGGATGACGGTACTCCACGAAGCGGTCGTCTTCCCGGATGTTCCAGGTGGCGATAACGAACGGAGGTAAAGTTTGTGAAGAAGGAGCAGGTGACTCGTTGACCTTGTCAGCTGGCGAAAGCTCGATCCATGAGCTCGAGGCTTGATCAAAGTTGATCATTTTTACTGTCTGTATTTGGAGATCCACGAAGGAAGTCCGTCATCCGGGTCTTGTAAACGGTACGAAGTTAGCACAAGCGGACATCAATCGAGCCTGGACTGGAGAAGAGACCAGACGGAGATACTTGAGAATTTGAAGAGCGAGTGCAAATAGAAGAGTTGATTATGATATTCGCTAGGCTACAATAGTTTCGGATGGAAGCACAGAAACGTAAATGGTTTGTGAAACCGGTAGTTTAGCCTATGAAGCAATGCTCAATCGAGTTCAAATCGCTGGCACCTCACTTGAGGAGTTTTCTGAAACAAAACTTTGTCAGCGACAGTTCTTCCAAGCAGAAGAGGCGTAAAGTTCCATGGTGGGATGAGACGAGATCATTTTCAGTTCACGATCACGAGTTTCGTGTCGCCACTCGACTGCCGCTTTTGGTTATGCTCGAAACAACCGTAAATAACGCGTCTCGAAGTATAAAAACTCCAGCGTCTTTGGTTGCATCGTGGCGATCTATATCATCACTGTTCTACTTGTCGGAACAAAACAAAACATTGCACGAGTTGCTTGAGATGATGAAGCTCGATCACGAAGCTGTGCTATGCTTGAGTTTCCAGAGACAAGATCTGTTAGTCTTTGATTCCTGAAAATTCCTTGCTTTCTGGTTCATGCTCCGCCTGTGAGTATTTTTGTCACTGTTGAAATATCCAAGCAATAGGAAACTGTACTCTCGACTGATCATGATCTAGTTGATTCTCTGGCTCCCAGCCTGAAATAGAATATCGTCGACGAATGTCTTTGTCGATTGTTCATGGCCGCGCGGTATTTGGCAATCTATTGTTCTTATCTTCCAGTCAACTTGGATCATTGCTCAAAATCGTCTTCGTCCGACGGTCCCATATTCGTGCAAGAATAAAAATACATTGTGTTCCATATCGGAGACCTTGCTTCCAATGCAATCGTGCTTACAGATTCCTCGCTTGGCCGTATGTGATATCTATTAATATTGACCCCTGGACATCCTTTGCACAGGTCGAGTCGACAATGCTTCATTAATCCGCAGTCACCCCTTGAACAGTCGATCGGATGATGTGTCTGGGTATTTGCTGGAATCCCTGTGAGACCCTCATCATCTGCTGACGGACACATGCTGGGCAGAAGATATCTTGGCAAAGCTTCCGTAAGGCAAGTCTGCCGAGCCGACCATCTTGTGACAAGCGGCGTAGTTGCCGGGTGTCTGAAAAGGACGTTTTCTCTCATGTCTTGATCCTTGCATCGTTTTGATTCAGCCCATTTATCAGAGATATGCGTCTGTTGCTAGAGACGACGAGACGGAACCGGATCTGTGGGAAGATACGCAAGGAGTAAAAGTAGATGTTGGTCAAAGCAAAGACAACGAGACTATATGCCTGGTAAGTGTAGGCTTAGGTACAAACTGGCCGATAGAGCCAACGATGAGTAAAAGCTATTACAATTGTACAGTAGTAGTGAGTACTGTACCTGGAAACGAGAGTCCCAAATGTGAGCGTGAGAGAAGTTGATTGGGTGCCGTCAAGCGGAGACGGCAACCAATGGGACAACCAGACGACGACGAGACGAAGGGACGAATCCTCCTCATCGTCTTAGACGACGACGGCCACCATCCACTCTCCTTTCTCCTCATCGTCACTGTCCTCCCTCTGGACGGTCAAGCGGTGGCCCGCTGGCCGGGAATTGTTATTTCTTGCTGTTATTATTCTTTGTTTGGGGTTACTGGCTTGGCAAGTGAGATCAATTACCACACCCGCACCGCCCTACTCAAGACACTCACCTCGACTTATGAATACAGCCCTCCTTCTCCTGTCCTTCTACCCTCCCTTTCTTTAGATGTCTGCCATTTATGCGCTGGTCGTTCTACTCAACGTCCTCCTTGCTTTCGGTATGTTGCCCGATTTCGTTTCGGTCCATATGTCATTACTCATGATGCTCCTCTAGCATCGAGCGCTCCTCCAAGACCTTTGACACGAATTGACCATCCGACGACTCACGCTCTCGAGATCCTTCCCCGACACAATTCGTTCAAAAAGCGCTCGTTTAGTTCTCCATTTCTTGACGGACCGTCACTTTACCACTCCGACTCCTTTCGCCTCACTCTTTCCGCATTCAATGAGACATTTCATATTCATTTGCGTCCGAATGACGACCTCATCCATCCGGCTGCTCGCATAAACTACTACAAGAATGGGATACTCGACAGAACTGTGCCGCTCATTCGCGAGAGTGTGAGAGCGTATTGGGGCGAAGTTGTAGCCGCTGATCGTACACATCAACGCATGCGCGAGGATGCTGCCGGCATGATCCCACGCCCGGAGCTGGGCTGGGCGCGCATACTAGTGCACAGCCAGGGAGATGCTGATCGTGGAATACCTCCTGTCTTTGAAGGCGCATTTTCTGTACGAGGAGTTACGCATAATATCCAAACGCGCGACAACTACTTGCGGAAACGCCACGCGCTAGATCCCGAGTTGTTGGAGGGTAACAATCCAGACTCACAACTGGTAATATGGCGGGATTCAGATGTTGTCTCTGATAAAGACGAGGTTCGAAAAGGTTGTGCTCATGCGGACCCTTGGATGAACCCGATGACGCATGTGTCTTGGGATGACTCTTGGTCTAACTCTTCGCTCGCTCGGCGACAAGATGCAATTGGCGGTGGTGGTTCTTCAGATAATTTTACTGGCACTATTGGCCAATCTACTGGTTGTCCTTCTACTCAGAGGATACTCTTCATGGGCGTCGCGGCAGATTGCGCCTATGTGGCTGCGCATGGGACTGTACAAAACGCTACCACGCAGATTATCAATAACTGGAACACCGCGAGTTCGTTATATAAATCGACTTTCAACGTTAGCCTCGGTATCGTAGAAATCAATGTGCAGGATCCGGAATGTCCTTCTCAAGCGCCGAGCGATGCACCGTGGAATGTTGACTGCTCGGCTTCAAATGTGACACTGAATGACCGACTGTCTTTGTTCTCTGACTGGCGCGGAAGTAAAGGTAGCGATGGTGCTGGTCTTTGGCACCTTATGAGTGGATGCCCTACAGGTTCAGAAGTTGGCGTCGCGTGGCTCGGCACGCTCTGCCAGCAGACAGCCTCCGGAAGCACCGGCTCGCGTGTAAGTGGAACTGCTGTTTCAACGAATGGACGAACGGAATGGGAAGTCGTCTCTCATGAAATTGGTCATAACTTTGGTGCGATTCACGATTGCCAAAGCGGCTGCAGTTCGAGCAGTACGGTGTGCTGTCCGCTCTCTTCGAGTAATTGCGATGCGGACGACATGTATATCATGAGCCCGGTTACATCTTCCTCTCAGAAAACGTTTTCGCCTTGCAGCTTGGGGAATATTTGTTCTCTGATGCTTGCTACTTCTTCAGACGCGGTAAACACGACTTGCTTAGCGGATCCTAGCGATGGTGTTAAAACCATTTCATTAAACATGTGCGGAAATGGTATTGTCGAAGATGGAGAGGACTGCGATCCAGGACAGAACACAAGTTCGACGTGTTGCGATGCAGCGACGTGTAAATTTGCGAATAACGCGCAGTGCGATCCTGCGAGTAGCCCGTGCTGCACGAATTCTTGCACGTTTGCTCCTTCGGGACAGGTGTGTCGTCCTGCGGCGGATGCGAGCTGCGATATTGCGGAGACTTGCACTGGTAATTCATCAGCTTGTCCATCAGATCAGTTCCAGCCTAACGGCCAAAGCTGTGGAAGCGATGCCGGCGATAGTCTTGCATGTGCAAACGGCGTTTGTACAAGCTTGAGCCGTATGTATCTTTCTTCTCTTTCTCCTCGTATCGATTCTTATTTCTTCTGCAATTAATAATCTCTAGAGCAATGCAGGATTGTCGGTGCTTCGCTAAACTTAACACAGACGTGCCAGAGACAGGATACTTCGTGTCGTGTCTCGTGTCAGGATCCGAGTAATCCATCTCAATGTATCCAACTACAGTCACAACTCATTGATGGATCTTCTTGTGGTCAGTTTGTCCGTCTTCCATATCTGAACAGTATCTAAAGTAGGCTGCGTTGCTCAGGTTACGGAGGAACATGTCAATCTGGCCAATGTCAATCTGGAAGTGCTCTGGATACGGCAAAGGCCTGGTATGTGCAGAACTTGCAGATATCCATTCCTGTAACGGTCGTCGCCGCCATTGCCGTACTCCTCATAATTTGGTCCCTTGTGTTATGTGCGTGCAGAAATCCTTATCCTGACTTGCCTAAACTGAGTTCGCATGTAGGTTGTAAGCGCCGTTGCAGCAGAAAGCCGGCACCTTCTATGGAGCCTGCACTATCAGGCCGGCGCGGTGCACGGCTCAGTAGCTGGCAAGCATCTCCTACACTTCCTCCTGTCGTTCCCTTCGCGACCAGGCCACCACCCACACAGCCATTGCATTCGCGAAGTGCTTCCATTCCAACGACTCTGCAACCCGGTGGAATGAGAAATGTGCCGCCGTCGTCATTCCCGACGACCGCACCTGCATCGCCTCGCAACCATAGTTGGGATTCGGCGTACGGCCAGCCGGCAGCTGGGTCGACGAGGATGCCGTCTAACTCGCGTCGGATGAGCTGGAATAGTGGTGCTAGTGGTGGTGTTGCTAGTGTTGGTAGCGGGAGACCTGGATCCTCATCTGGAGGATCAACTCGCGCTCGTGAACCTGCATTCCCGAGTATGAATGCTGTGCAGAATCGTCCGCGTCCGAATCAGGCGCATTGGGTAGATCCTACGAAGTGGAATGGACCTCTGCAATAGTTGGTTAACCAGTTATTCGGTCGGAGAATTAATCGGAATTGTAGGTTGTTGCTTTCATCTTTATTACGCTAAACTTGAGGAATGTATAGCTAGATGCTTAGTTGGTATATACTCGGTATCAGGCATTCGGTTGGGTCGTTGTTTGTTTTCGTTCGTTTCCTTGCATCTGAACTTTCTATCTTCTTGTATCATAATTATATACTGTTCCGAATGCACTTGTTGCTCGCTGGACTGATTGGAGAACGAATAATGGCTTACTAATTTTGGTATATAACGAGGGGCGAGATCGACGTTCTGATCCATTACCGACGCGTTCCAGTCTTTTACTTCTTCCTTTGTAGTCGTCGTCCAACATCACTTCGTTTTATTTACACTTCTGCGCTCCAGTGAAACTGCTTGATTATTCCTCTATTTTATTCTTTATCGGTCTTCTTTGTTTTATTCTGCTGTCCAGAAGGAAAATAGAAATTACAACGGCGACAACCGTGGCACTATATATCGGGAACCTTTTTTGTCCTGCGTTGCTATACACCTGCAACCATAGTCTTTTACATTCCCCGACGGCGTCTTTATCCTCCTTCAGTAGGCCCGCAGCTACGTTTTTATCATGAGTTCGTCGAAGAATCCTGCCAACGGATCGGTGCTTGCGCAGGGGAGTGCTAGCGGACGGAGGAGTGCGTCGTTCGAGAAACACCGAAGGCAGAGTAGCAGTGGAGATGTCTCGATGGTGAAGTTGGCGCATTCTAGAACTCATTCGCGCTCTGCGTCCAGCGCTTCGGGGACGGGAAATGGACATGGTGTGACAGGCTCTGTACAAGGTCCCGTTGTACCTCCTCCACCGAAGGAACGTCTTTTACCGAGTCCGCCGCTGACGCCAGTCGCGTCTCTTTCGAGTCTACGTAAAGCTGCTGGAAAAGAAAGAGGGTTAGGATTGGACAAGGACGCCATGCCCAAGTCGGGAAGGTACAACTCAAACGCAAACATAGACTCAAAAGGTGTGGCGTCGGACAGAAGTGAATTGGTCGACGGTGCTGATGGGGAACGTGACACGACGGAGGACGGGATGGACACCGAGCATGATGGCGCGCTGTCATCCTGGTCGTATCGTCTGGACGGGGTGACGGAAGCCGGGACGATAGGAAACACAGATACGGGGACAACGAGAGATGGTGGAGGAGGTGATGACAACAGCGCTGGACTCGCTACGTCTTCTATCAGTGACGCTGCCACTGCTTCGGTGCAGCCTTCTAGTGTACTTGCCACCGCACCGCAGTTCTCGCCTTCGCACAACATCGCGCAGGAACCGATACTGCTACAGGAGGATAGAGATCTATTGAGCGCGAACGGCACCGGGACTGACGACGACCTACACGGTGAACTTCATATCTCGAACGAATATCCTCCGGGAACCTCTTCATATTCATCAATGCCACTTGGTCATGAGGCGAACACCACCTCACCTGCTCCTTCCCATCCATTGTTCAACGGTCCGAGTCCACAGCCATGGGATCTGGTTGATCCGCCGCCGAATAACAATGAGGAGAGACTGCGAAGAGTGCGGAAGGATAGTAATAGAAGTATGCCTGGGTCAATGGTCAACGTTGTCGTGAAAGAGTAAGTTTATTGCGGATTATATGCTTTTTGGGATTCGAAAGCTGATAATTACACTCTTTTCTTGTTTAAGTGGCAAGAAATACCGCATACCTCATTCTTCTTATTACTTTGGCCCACCACCCGATACATCTGCGTTTGGAACGGATCCAATAGGCCATATTGGTGTGCACCATCCACGAGAAATCGTCCGTATTGAACGGGATTACTCTGGTGGCGACCTCCCTCAGTTCAGTCCTGCTTATCCTCTTGAGCTCGAAGGTCGCGTGAGTACTGTTCCTTTTTGTTACTGAGGACCTGCAATCACTGACTCCATTCTCGTTCTTTGATGGACTGCTTATATATAGATAACGCCTACTCAATTTCTTGAGACCATCAACGCAATCAACGAGACCTTGCTCGATGCCCACAGCCTTAGATGGTCGTTCGTTGACAATACACTGGCAGTGTTGACGCTTTACATCTCGCGTTTACTTATTGAATCAAATTATGATCGGGTCGGTACCAGAGTTGCACTCACTGTGCCGCTCAACTGGGTTTACTAACATAAGTTTGCAGAAAATGAGGCGATTAAGAGAATCGGTCGAGAAACTGAACAAGGAGGTGTATAATTCTGTTGGTCTGAATATTCTTTGGCCGAAGGATGTCGCGTTCATGTTTGTGAGTAATCTTCTCTTTGGTCATCGCAATTCAGATTTTTTGACGAGGCACCATCATTTTTCAAGCTCGAGATTGAATATTATTGATACCCTTTCACGGAACTTAATTAGAGCTTCTGCTGCTCTACCTTACTCTCCTTGACAGTTCCTCCTATTGTGTCTGATTGACTGCTTTGTGTCGATGCTTCGTATCTTCTTCGCGAAATCCCTTTCTTCCATACTTTACACCTTATGTGAATCCTCGTATCACATACCTGCACTCTCCTTCACTCCCCTACAACTTCTCTATCTATGTCCTTACAGATTGTGCGCTTTTGAAAAGTAACTTTTTTTATCGAATGTACTATACGTAAGTTATGTAGCCATACCTGTCTTCGTCTTCTCCTATTGCGATCCTCCCTTTGTCTTATCCCGCACGTACTCTTCACCTTTGGGTAAAGCTTTTTTCATGTTACGAAAGATGATGGCGTCTTTTCGTACTGGAGATTTTTTGTCCACCTTTGACTGGTTGGTCTCGTTTGGGTTAACGTGTTCCGTATTCTCGTATTTTATGATGAAATTGCCGGTCCTATCAATGGAATGCAAGTTTCCTACCCCTAATTGTTCTGGAAAGCGATATAAGAAGCCAGTCTCCATAAAATACAGCAGGAAAGGCATAAGGTAAGAATATTATAGTCTACAAGCAAGGTACAGGTCATAAATGTTCGTTCGTTAATCAAGGAAACCGTATGTCCATCCGATGAATATTCGTACACTAGCTTGGCGACGCGACCACCCAACTGAAATGAAGGTGCCACTAAACGTTTTCCTGCCGCTGCTGCTGCTGCTGCGGAGAAGAATCTGACGCGGATTCTTCAACCAGTGTCGGCGAACCCGGGTACGTCGCCTGTGCGGTGTACGGCGGAGCCGGCGATTCGGCGTGGGCCCGTGATGGCCTAGCGTTATTGCCAGTGATAATTGACCCTTTAGGGACGTTCGAGCGTGTCACCGCGCTCTGCGGGACTGGTGAGAGGATGAATGGCTGTGGTTGTGGTGGACTGGACATTGTTCCGGCTGGATCTGAGGCAGTCGATGGAGACAAGGGATCGATGTCTTGTGGACTATTTGGGCTAATGTTGTTGCCGAGGGTTTGGGAAACCTGTGGATTTCGGACTTCCTGAGCCGTTGAGAAGACCTTTTGGTTATGAGGGGCGTTTTGAGCAGCTGACGTGGATGGGAGGACATATGGATTAACTGTGCCATACAGGGATGCGCCGCGGGATGCTGTCATCATATTCGCTCCTAACGCTTGTGGATTGTATGAGATTCGACTTCCGACAGATCTTGCTGCGTTCATATCTGCTCCCATACTCATTCGAGAGGATGTCCCGGGTGATATCGCAAGGAAGTCCGATGGAGAGTGAGGAGCACTAGGCATGATGAATGCCGGTGTCTGCGGGTCCTGCGCCTCGGGTAAGAGAGGCTGAGTGCTGTTTCCGGTCAAAGGGGTTGTCGGGGAATGTTTATGTGGACCGTAGCGTGCTAGCGAATCAATCGCGTATTGGGCTCCGCCTTCGTCAGATCCTTCCTCCTGCCGACTGCCCATGCATTTCTCCCTTTCTTCCGGCCTTAGGGTTGTAACATTTGTAACCTGTTTTGACCTGGACTGGCGCCGCCTGCCTAGGAAGTATGCTCCGGCCACAAGAATTGAAACACCCACGACGCCGCCGACTGTGCCTCCAACTATTGCACCAACATTTGTACCGGTGTCTTTAGTCGCTCGGGGAGCCATCCCGATAGAACTTGGAACACCTGACCCGGGCCTTCCAATTACATATATCCTAAGACAACGATCAATAAACTGGTGAAACAGTGGCATCCGAGAATGATTTGTCCTTTAACTCACAAATAGAACTCAGAAATGAAATTACTTCCGAGCAAAAAAGCAGACACTGAGCTGTCAGGCCATGCTTTTATGGTCCCGATGCAGGTCCCATCATCCTGCTGCTCGACGAGTTGTGCCTGGCCGAGCGGGAAGGCTTGCTCGGCGAACGTAAATGCAACGGACAGATCTGAATCACAAGGAATGCTCCAAGCTTGTGCGCCGCTGACAAGTGAATTTATTTGCACAGCTGAAGGAACGCCGGCATCTGGAGGGTACAACAATAAGACTCAACTAAGAAATAGCAAGAAGGCATTATGTTACACTCACAGAAAAGATTGGCCTGGGATACTGGGAATAATATATCGGGGAAGAAAGGTTCAATCAGTGCTTGCGTCGAGGTTGCGTTTGAAACCGCTGCCCCCGATATAGAAGCAGACCAGCCATCCATTTCAATAAGCCAGTCACTTTCAGGTAATACAAAGTCACTAGCAGAATTGGCGGTCGTAGTGCTCACGTTGTCGCTGTCATTCGCAGCGTTCACTGGTGTAGATGACACAGAGGCGGTACTCCAGGCCACATTGGCTTGATGAGCATTCGAATCCGGAACAACCCAATGCAGTACTCCTCCGTTTCCTGTATCGTTATCTGAGGTGAATTTCGGAGGTTTGAGGTCCATCCCGAAAGAGAAGTTATTCCGCGAAGGGTTGCGAACAAGCCACCCACCGAAGATCGTATCGTAGAAATCACCAGATTGTCCATTCGCGTTCGTCCCTAAGCCGAGCAGCCCAGATGTTACATTGGAGAAGATCGAAGACGAAGAGTTTGTAACAATGACTTTTGTTGATGGCAAACAGGACAATTGTCAGTGCGGCGACAAGAAAGATGGTTCTGATCTTACTGACTTGTTTGATTCGGGTACAGCCAGGCACTGCCGTTGACGATGTGAAGACTACAGTTCTCCTTGATGAATGGTCCACTAATCGAAGCAGAGCCAACAGTAATATTTGCGGAACCTGGAAATGCTCTCTCGGTACCTGAGGCTGATACGTTGTATCTTTGGTTTACTTGTTGGTATGAAGCGATTCAGGTAGTTCATTTCTTCAATACGTACGTAGGAACGCCGTCGCATCCGTCACAGGATACTCCAGCGACCGCATTGTATCCCGTATTCGCCGAGACAGCGAAATTGAAGCTTTGTTGCACAGGAGAAGTTGACTGAATGGAAGCAGTCATATCATTTTGCAAAGAATAAAAATCGACTGAAACTTACCATATTAACGCCAACGATATAGCGTCTATCTCTATTGACCGTGAGCGGAATATTCACTGTAGCTAGTGGTGCATCTCTCTTGAAAAGGACGTTTGCGGCCGCTCCTTGAAAGCCTAGAAGAGCCAGAAGTATGGCGAGCACGAAGATACGGGAGGTCATGACTCCTATAAGTCCATAAGCAGGAGAATGTTATAGGAGAGTGATTAAGGAGGTTTAAAGGGAGCGAGATTTCAAAACGTTCGTTCCTAGCTTTTTAAATATCCAGGTGTAAATCATATATTGAATTAGCCATATACATTACGTACGACGCAGAGCCATTAGAGCGGCCTCTCGCGGACTAATGAGGACAGGAAAGTTTGATCCGCACAGCAATTCCCTGCCCTTCACTTGCGCTCTTGTTATATACATCAGTTTGTCGCGACCTTAATTCTGAAATGCTAGTCAAGGCACTTTTTGTATATTGACGAAAAAGTTTGTCATAACTCGTACATCTTAGCGTTCGCTTGCATGAGCAGTGTCTGTTGCTCTACGCATGACTTCTGTTGCTTCTGACCAGATCTCAGGCGCTTCGCTCAGTATCGATTCAGTACGTACTTACTAGCGCCACATTGAGATGAGGAGTTCATGTTGCGGGAGGGACGAAACGCTAACTTTCTCCTTGTTTGGCCGAGAATCTGCTCAGATTCGACCATAACTGTATGCTTTGTATTCTTAGCATACGATACGCCCCTGGTAGATACACTATGCCCACACACCAATAGATACATAGGACGTATTTAAACAGCTCGAAAGCGTCGGAGGCAGAAACATACCACCGTCAGCGCTGTGTAGACACCAGGTCAGCGACTTCTTCCTCTTGTGCCTCATTCAGCTCCTCCGCTTCAAGATTGTTTGCCGCGACTGATATTGTCGAAGCTTGCTCATGGCCCCTTTGCACCTGCTGAAAGATTAAGCATGAAAACCTTAAGAAGAATATGTACTCACATGATACACAGCCGTCCAATATCCGCACCAGTACATTGCACCGAGAGCACGGGAGAAAGCCTCGTCCACACTAACGCCTGAAGCCCCACAGGATGCAGAGCTCACTGCTGCTGGATCACCACCAGATCCATGGAAAGAAGAATCCGATAGCAGTGAAGAATAGTACGACGTGATATCTTTCAAACGAGCTTGCTTCGGCTCCGGGACGGGCGCTGGATGCGGTGGATTCGGGAACGCGAGCGATGGATCATGTGTTGGGACGTAGGTTTCAAAGTTCAGCGGCACGGATGAATTGGGCTCTGCATCCTGTGTTTCTGCAGGGCGTCCTTCTGCTGCGAAAGATATATTATTGATATTCCGCCTTACCTTGCCCCTTCGTTCTTTTGAAGAGGCAAGAGGTTTCTCCGGAGGAATGTTATACCACCTGTCGGTCGTAAAATGTTAGCGATGGCACGACGCAAATAGATACAGTGGCTTACAAAGGAGATTTGTGTACCCGGTCCCTTTTCCAACGCTTGTTTTTCCCGTGAATAGCCTATCCAAAAGAAAAACCAGACCAAGTTTGTCAGAACTAGAAAGTTAATCATGTAAGGCGAACACAAACCTCATATTCTTCATTAGCAGCATCCCAAGCTGCTATGAGCGCTGAATCGTCCCAAACTTCCTCGTGAGTAAGCTCCCTGCTCTCATTCTCCTCATCTTCATCCCCATCGGCGTCTTCGGTATTTGGTGTGTCTCCACCATTCTCACCAATTTCGCAATTGCCCTCATCTAGATCATTAGCCACGCCATTGACTTCATCGATCCTTTCATCGTAGGAGATTCCATCTATCTGAGTACCAGGGTCATCCCAGTGCCGGGCGACTGTAGGAGGTACGGCTACGATGGCCGCATTCGAGCCTGCTGCGGAACGTCCTTTATTTCTTGCCCGTTTCTTTACTTGCGGCCTAGGAGGCAGTGTTTGGAATTTACCTCCAGTCATTGAAATCGGACCATTGTCCGCAACCCCATTGCTCATCCTTTTCTCGGTGTTTTCTGACACGTTATCCCCGTCATCGTCCTCATAGCGCCTTCGCTTTTTTGGAGAATCGGCCACACCTGGATGATTTGACTCCGCTAGACGTGAGCTTGCGAGATTTGCAGGTACTGACTGTAGCGATGCATCCGAAGGTGTCAAGTCGTCATAGGAAATAACCTGGCGAGCCATACAGGATCCTAAAGAATGTAGTATTCGATGAAGCGGTCAAAGGGAATATATTTTAGTTTGAGTCCGTTGGACTCATTACGTAAGCGTGATCGACACCTGATCTGCTTTCACAGCGAAAAAAAAACTATTATTAATAATTGTTAATACTATTATAGCAACCCCTTGTGCCGGCACCTCAGGCAATCTCAATCTTCGTCAAGTCCGACTGCGTTGCAGACCTGCGCACGAAAGCCATCAAAGGTGTTATCTGGGACCGCTTCATTTAAAAAAACTGCACGTGAAAGTCATGCTCGGTCCTAAAGAAATCTGTATGCGACTGACAAGACATCTATTCGCACTCAACTCGAAGGAAGGAAAGAATAAATCATCCAATAGTAAACTGAAATTGAAATTGATAAATGTGAAGTTCGTATATACCAGTGCCAGTGCCAATACCAGGTCTTCCAGATGCAGATGTCACTGAGCCTAGAGGATCAATTCTATTATCTTTATCAAATGATCTGCTCAGCGTGAAAAAGGCCGCGGACAATCATCACATTTCTTGGCACCAGTACTTTGAACATGCTCGTCTTTTTCTGGGGTTCTGATGCAAATACAAGCCGAAGAAACGAATCATTCGACTGCTTGGCTCACGTACACATCGGTAGGCTCGTCACTCTGCTAATCTTATGCTCAGAACGGAAATAACAAGTGCTAATACTAAGATGAGTAATCTCAGAAGAAAAGGGGAGGAGCATGTCGAAGTTTCTTACGCTCTATATTGCGATACTAGAGATACATATCTTATGGAAATTCGAGCATAACCGTAACACGTGCAAACCTCTTTCCTGCATCAATTCCCTACAACTTAGCCAAAGAAAGGAACCAATCGGAGTATTTCTTAGCCTTGACTTTGTTGACGTCTGCGATTGTAATGGGACGGCACTCATGCGCATGATTATAACCAAGTCTGGCAGAAGTCATGAGTATTCGTCTACTCAATAAACTTTCGAAGTGGATTCGTACCTATCTCTTCCGTCTGCTCCCCCTTCTTTGTAGAACTCGGGTCTACGTAGGAGGCTCACAACAACAGCACCGCCGAGTCCAATGTTATGAACAAGACCGAGCTTTCCGCGTTTATCGGGAATGTCGAACAGTCCTGGAGCTTGCATAGGGCCCGCCCCTAAGAAGAATAAGTACCTAATCTATCAGGTTTCGTTTTTCATAAGTTCGGCCCTTACAATTTCTGAGTTGCGCTGAACATAGTAGAATTTTAGTCATAATTTCCGAGATTTTATAAGGTCTGGAAAGGAACAACGTACCAGTGATGTAGAAATGCATTCCCAATCCTGTAGCTCCCAAAGGATGTCCCTTTGCCTCAAGTCCTCCGCTCGGGTTTACTACATATTTTCCGCCATACTGAGGTAAAGTCAGCTCTGTGAGTTTCAAGCCAACACACTTTCCTTACAGTGTTGTCTCCCCTATCTACCAATTTGTGAGCTTCATCGGGTGCGCAGAGACCGAGGGCCGGATACGTAATGAACTACAGAAGATTCAGCGGGGAATTCGTCATATATATAAATTGCTGATTTGCGTGGAAGCAGGCCCACCTCATTAGCGGCGAAGCAATCGTGGAGCTCAATGACCCCTACTTGATCTCTACCTTCGCCCTCTTTAAATCCGGCTTGTGCAAATGCTTTGTCTGCAGCATCTTTAGTCATGGAGTAACCCACGAGTTCCATGGCGCTTTTACTGTCGAAGGTCGACGGAAAGTCGGTGGAAAGCTGTTGTCCAATAATCTCGATTGCTTGATTCTCGAGACCGTGTGTATGGACGAAGGCCTCAGAAGCAAGGATGCAGCAACCAGCTGACAAGCCGTCAAGGCGAGTGATCAGTTGATGAGCTGTAAATTATACTTGCCTCCATCGCTTGTAGGACTACACATGAACTTGGTCAGTTCATTGGTTATTTTCGGCGCTTTCAAAACCTGTTCGACGCTCCAACCATCCCTGAACTGTGAGTACGGGTTCTTAGTGGAGTGTTTATGGTTTTTGGATGCTATGAATCAAACCGTAATCTGATTAGTTCACTAGCACATTGATAATTACGATATGCCTGCCTATTTTTGCGAGATGCTCGACACTCCCACCATACTTCTTGAAGTACTCTGCAGCTCCGTTAGAAAACATTCGTGGAGCATTGGGTCCATGATTCTCTCCGAGAGATTCTTCGGTCATCTCGACAATCATGCTAAATGGCGCCATTGGAGGGATTCGGTCTGTCCAATTGGATTTCAAGCTTCCAGGAGCCATCCTTTCGAAACCAAGCGCTAGAGCACAGTCGGCCTGGGAGCCGCGAACCAAGGAAACTGCTTGGTATAAAGCGGTAGATCCCGTGGAGCAGTTATTGTTGACATTGGTGATTGGAATTCCTGTTAATCCTAGATTGTACAGGGCTCGCTGAAAGTCAAATCATTGCATGAATGTTATATGGTCCGACTAGAATTCGGAATTAGCAACGAACCTGACCAGAGGTCGAGTCGCCGTAGCAATAGCCAACAAAGGCAACTTCAACGGCATCGTAGGTAATACCCGCATCCAGAAGAGCTTTCGTTGCTGCCTCTAGACCCATCTACAAGAAGTCTTCGAACGATAGTTTCGTGTAGTATTACAAAGCACTCACGTCCTCAGTTGTTCTCAAGCCTCTCGGCTTTAGAGACCTCAGTAGGTTGTTGAGTCATCAATTGTGCGGGTTTTTACCTTGATGAACGCCGTGCATCCAATACCGACAATGAAAACTCTGGCTGGCTTTAACTTTTGAGAAGACATGGTTGAGGTTGCAGTTCAAGGATCAATCCTCAAGCGGTTCGGTCATAAACGGTGACCGGAAGTGTACACCTGACTCGCTCATACTTGAAAATATTTCACACCTCACTTCATTGGTTATTTCAAACCAGCAAGTCAGATGTTTGCATTCATTTATAGGTGATCGATCAGACACACAAACTAATGAGAGTCCAAGGAAGGCTATCATAGTTTTTCTATTAGACTAAAAAAAACTTCAGTCTACTCCTCGTCAGATTCTTCCTCCTCGTCCTCGGCCTCAGCTTCTTCGAGCCACTAAAGAAAAATCAGAGACAATTATAACAAGCAATTACATGAGCGGCGACATACCTTCAAGAAAGGTTCGCTGGCCTTCCTAACTTTCTTGCTGATGTCCTTGTCAACGTACTTTTTGCTGACATGAGTACCCCACTGTTTTATGACCTCTTCCTCGAGAACGTCGTACTGGTAAAGCGCCATCAGAATCTTTGGAACTGACGAGACGAGGTCCGGATAAGTGACGCCGACAAAAATTTCAATGCCTCCAAGAAGCGATTTCTGATGCCTCTCGGAAGTTGTCATCTAGGGACATGTGGTGTCAGTTTAATGTCGATACATTTCGTTCAGACGAAGTTGACACACCTTTGCAAATAAAGCTCCAAATTTGGGGATCTCGGATACGATATTCTCGGTAAAGAGATTCTGCACCAGGACCTGCAACGTCTTGTGCTTCTTTTCAATCCCAAGATCCTGAGCATGCTTGTAAATATCAACAGCGGAAGCAGTCTCGCGGTTCTCCTTAGCCCATTGACCGATTTGCTTATATGGACTATTCGCACCCTCATCGCTATCATCATCTCCAATGGCTAAGTTGGAACGTATATCACCTCCAAGCGCCTCGACACGAGCCTTGACTGCCTCTGGTGACGTGTCGACTGCCCATTCATCCTCTTTGAGATTAGTCTTGTCTGCGAGTTCGGCTGCTTCAAGTTTGATGCGCTTAGTGAGTTCGTCATCACTTTCAGCGCCTTCAACTTCGGCAGCCTCAGCAGGTGGACTGCCACTACCATTCTCCGTCGGTCCAGCCTTCTTCACCTTCTTGGATATTTTCGGTGGGTTCTTGAGAATGAAAGTCGTGAGTTTGTGACGCATATCCACGGTGGTGCGCTGCCCGCACGCCTTGCAATCACGAATAATGATGTCACCCTTAGTAATGATGAGATCGGTTTCCGGATTCTTGCATTCGCCACAGAGGACGAACTTGTCGATGAACTGATCGAGAAGCTCGCGGAGACGAGTGGCATCATGTGCCCCGTTGACAATGTAACGGTCACCCTTCTCATCGAAGGTCGTTTGAGCTCCAAGCTCGCACCCAAAAAATTTCGTTGGGTAGGTCGGCGGGCGTGAGAGGGCGCGCGCAATGTCCGACATGTTCGGTACTACCGTCTTAATCCCATTACCCTTGCCCTCAATCTTCGTGAGCAAGGCGGGCATACTGTATAGGGGAAAAGGTTTAATGAGGGGATATTCTAAGACATTGCAAAAAGACAAACCGGTAGCGGTAGAACTTGTCGTCTACGTCACGACGAATGTTGACAACCTTAGCCATGCTGGGCAGATTTCAGGACTAACGGAACATCGTTAAGTAGTATTCAAGGCAATGCAAGGCTGATGTCCACGTACCGTTATGATGAAAGGGTTGCGGTGGTAAAATTTTCTCTGGCTACTGGGATTATCGTGGAGGCGACAAGGCATAGATCTTCCGTCTGAGCAGCGGAAGATTGCTCGAAGTTGATACGTTGTGAACGACGAAATGGTGGATGCGTTGAAGGCGTGAAGCGATTTGTTGTGTTCGAGATGGTCGTAGTGCGGGACAAGAGGAGGAAGAACGCGCTGGCCTTTGTAGGACTTCCCATGGCTGACTAAGCGGCAAACACAAAGTAACTTGACGCCGCATTTTTTTCATCCGGTGCAATCTTGCTCCGACTCGAATCAATCCATGGAACATAATGCTAGAATTTATTCTACTAGACTATCACTCTCGAACAAATAGTTCACCAATCGCCTCACTACTTCCACATTCACGCTATTTCCAAGTAATCGATACTTTGACTTCAAGGTAACATCGTCGGGCCATACGAATTTTGCCACTTTGCTTCCATTGCCGTCGCATATTGTAGGGGGTTCAAAATGGAAAAGTCGCAGCAGCTCGGAGGGTGAGAAATAGCGCAGACGAAGCGGTGACAATATACTGAGCAGAGCATCCTCGGAAAATTCCTGACCTTCGCCGCTTTTCGCATCCTTTTGGCGCTGTTGGGACAGAAACTTATTAAAGACTTCCGTCGTCTGATGCTGAATTTTAGCTTCGATACTTTATGACCTTACGATGAACTCACATCTAATCCCTCGTTCGTTTGCAAGATTGAGCCAGCTCGTTCCACTAGCTGTGTATACCCTGATTCGACGTCAATATCAATGTAAATGAAGAACTGAACTGAACTTGATTGAACTGCACAGCTCACCCCGTGTAAAACAGCAGGACCTTCCCGAACTAGGCAACACGATGTCAAACAGCCTCCCCCATTTTAGGAGAACTCGATCTGGTATCCTGCACAGAAGATCGGTGTTGGTCGATGCATCCGGATCCAGGTATGTCTTGAGCTGTGTTGCGTCGCAGTCTTCGTGATTATCCTTCCAAGGCTCCCCGTGTCCCGGGATATTTCTCCAGACAGTTCTCAAGTCTTCCTCAGAAGCAATAACGTTCGCAAATGACATTGGCTGTTCCTTGGCCAGCAAGTAATATCGGAGCCGGGAATTTGGTATCCCAAACTGCAGCGGAGTCAACAGCAATTCCAAAGTATTATAGCCAGAGCTCTGCAGTGATTCGATCAAAGTTCCCCGTATAGAAGACGCCTGTACCAGTATCAGACGCAAATGATTCGGGAAAACTACAAGACTCACTTCAAAGCCCGCTACATTTTCTACAAGCATCCATTTAGGTCCACGTCGTCGTTTCGCAAGATCTGGGATGACATTTTGCACCAGACGGAGAAAAGATTTTGCTCTTGGATCCTGAGCACCTTTCGCATTCGGATTGAGTACTGTATATGGCTGACATGAAGGCGATAGCAGCCAAAACTGCGTGTCCAGATCCTCCAGGTCTGAGACAGTCAACGACGAAATATCAATCTATGTGCCTTCTTATGGTAAGCTACTGCTTCAACGTGGCATATGTGTAGCTTTTTAGCAACTAGCCCTGTTTATTATACCCGGGCCATAATTGGCTTCATAAATTCGACAAGACGTTTGGTCCCAATCGAAAGCACGAGTCACCGTACAACTTATGTCGCTAGCTTGAAGAGCTCTATGAAGACCGCCTTCGCAAAGAACAGATCAGCACAATGATTTAGAAGTACAGGCACTGCCAACCTATTCCACTGTAGAATTCAAGGGCTCTGACCGTCATTTTGTTTCTTCCGAGCTGATTCTGCTGGGAGACGTAAAGAGATAAAAAGAAAGGCTGATTGAATTAAGGCTTTGGTTCCCAAAAGAGGCTATAACGGCTGACTAATCATTATTGAACTGTACTCAAACGGACCCCGTCGCCATTGTCTTTCTTGCTTACCGCCATCCCCTCGCTCCCTTTCCTTCATTATCGTTCATACGCAGTCTACAACTCAAGTAGTACCGGCTGCCTTGTAGCAGAACTCAACCTATAGTATTTTCTCTGTCCGTTAATCAAGAAGCGATACCTTTCTAGATTTCAACATCGTTCCCTTTCCATGGCTGATCCGTCCAGGCTCACTAATACCCCGTTTTTATCCTCACCGATGCATTCTCCAAAGAGCACGAGAGACAAATCTAGTATGAGTAGCGGACGGGATTTTCGCTCGGACTCTGGGAACTTGCCGTCTTCAAGTCCTGTGGATTTAAAGGAGACAAACGGAAATGTCGACTGGTACGCCATTCAGTGTCATTCCTTATCTTTCAGTCACTAATATTGAACTAGGCTCTCTGCGCTATCGAGTCGACAGCCACCATCATCACAGGAGTCTCATTTACCTACACCTCAGAGGTCAGGTACCTTTGTCTTGTCTGTCAGCGCCTCGCTGACGCCATGACAGTTACGGAACCAGCAACATGTTCCCCTTTTTCCCTACCGCAATTAGCTCTCCCGAGTCTCCACTGGCTTACTCGTACGTTTAATGCAGACTGATTGCATGAGCGCTGCTGATATGTTTGTTCAGTCGATCGCGAACTTTGGGAGGAACTTCCAACCCTATTCTGCCACCTCGCATGCAAGCATGGTACGCCAAATCATATCCGGATGATCGTGATTCTGAATGCCAGCACAGTGTTGATTCTCGTGGGAGCAGAAGTGTCAGTCCAAGAGATGCTGCGATGGAGCCACGGTCTATCACTCCCAGAGCTAGGTACACTTATTCATTCTCATCTCTTTAGCTATAACATATACTTATTTTTACTCGCAGTCCCGTAGCCTCGCGTGCCTCTTCACCAGTTTCTTTACCCGCAGAGCCACGTTCCCCGTAAGATTTGTAATATTAATGGAAGAAGGGTCTTAACTGAATACATGCTTAGACCCAATTTGGTTTCACCGTCTCAAGAGCGCCCAGTTCTGTCAGTTCCCTTCAGTCCCTAGTCTATCGACCGTCACTTATCTCTCATTCTACCCTAGTGTAAAGGCCGAATCTCCTCCCTCAGTACCGGAACCAGCATATAATATTCATTCAAATGACTCGTCAATACAGACCAGATCGTCAGAAATGAAAGTTTCCGTGACCAACCTTTCTTCTCCCTTCGTCGAGAAGCCAAAGCCAATAACTACTCTTAATAATGCTAGACATGGCGAGCCTTTTCAACTGTACCCTACAGACACGCCATCCACGTCTGTTGCACTGCAGCCAATTACGTTGTCCTCACCTGCACACATTACGGAGAAGCAGCTTGGACCGAGCGAAGCGTCCAGTCGTGCCCGATCGGCAAGCGACGAGCCTGTAAGACAGCCTGGTGGCGAGCTCGATCGGATTCGCAATCATCTTTTGGAAGCGGAAGAGGCACGCAGGGCTGACCTTGAAAATCGTCGACCTGAGTATTTAAAGCGCCTCCAACAGGGAGACGGCATTGGAGTTCCGTCGCAGAAATTACAGGATATTCCAGCTGAGAAGAATAACGTCGTAGTTATGGAGACTCCTGCTAGAGGACGAAGGTTGCAGCTCTTTGACTTCCAGGAAACTAGCGCAGAAAGCTTCGAGGAGAGTCTTATGACTCACGGATACGGGACCTATGGCGAGCCTCGAACGCCTCACAGGCCTTTGGCTGCCACGGAAGGTCTCAGCAAGGAAGCTATGGACTGGTTGGCATACAATACACCAGCTACAGTGCCGAGCTCTGTCCATTCTCATCTTGTTCCTGACGCTACAAACGAGAAGGAGCTCAAAAAGCGCAAACGGCTTGAAGCATTCCGAGGTTCCTTCGCGCGAGCATGTGCAAAACTGTATCCGGCCGAGGTTGAAGGGTTTGGCCGTGTCTTGTTGAACGTTCCTCCAGAGGACGTTGACGAACTTGTTGGTTCTCCAGCGAAGAGACGCGCGACGAGCAGAAGAAAGCGAGGTACAACAGCTGCGGAACGGAGAAGCAAGATGCAGCAGAGGAGTACGCTAGTACATACAGAAGGCACGGAACCTCATTGGCTAGACAAGGAAGTACCATGGTGTCTCCGAGAGAAGGAAAGGGAGGAAGAGATGAAAGCGCAGGACGCGGAGAGAATGAGATGGATCGACAACTACTTCGCTCATGATACTACCGATGAGGATTCTGACAAGAATGAGGAGGACAGTGCACCTCCGCCCTGGGACGAGGAAGCCGATGAGCCTTCTGAAACTGTGCGACGAGGCAGAGGTAAAGCTGTACCGATACAAGCCAACCCTAATCGAAAAGAGGTGCCCAATGATGCTAAGAAGGCTAGAAGTTTATTCTTCCCAACAGATCCTGCGGACGCACGGACAGCTTTGATGTCGAAGCGCAATGTACGGCGTCTCGCCCATCGGAAGATGAGGCAGAACGGTCAAAGACCCGCTTTTCTGCGAGGTTACGGAGATGGTAAACTCGCATGCGCTTGTGGTCAGGATGAAGATGATGGCCGACCTGCGGTTCAATGCGATGATTGTTATAACTGGCATCATCTTGAATGCATCGGTGTACGGGATGAAGCAGAGCTTGGTGAAGAAGACGATCCGTGGTTCTGTCCTTCATGTACTGCGCAGTCTGAGGCTGCGATTTCTGCTGCGGACTGGCGGAATCAACGGCAGCCGACATTCGTGCCAACGGATGAACGACCTGTTCATACATCAACGCGGAACGATGTCGCCTTTTACTCGTCTTCGCCACTTCGTGATTGGGACTCATCTGGGTCACTGCACACTCCTGTGCAAAGACACGGCAGGCCACCTGGTAGCAGCGGTAGTGAGTCCTTTCGGCTGCCAATCTGGGATGACTCGCATTCTGGCCCAGGTCCGTCGACACCCTTGACAACGTCCCGAGGTGTGCAGATTCATACTCCTGGTACAAATCAGTTCGATCCAATGGTCTCCCCGCGTTCGAGCTTTCCCAAATTTGGGGTGTCGTTCACAACACCGAAGAATTCAGCCGGTGGTTCGGTGGGGTTTACTGGACTTCTGTGGCCTCCGCAGAGTAGCGGCGGGCTGTTCGCTACGCCGACTCCACGTGATCGAGGAAATACATCGGCGTATGGATTCAATTATGGGCCGGATGATCCTATGCACGTCAATGCGAACGCGATGTCGGATGCGATGTACGCGACGGATGATACGCCTATTCGACGTGCAGCTCCGCGGGAGACAAGGGAAACGAGGCCTCTTGGACTATCTGCCTATTCGTCGATGGAATCCCCTCTTGCTGGACGAGGGGGCCAGAGTCAAACTTCGAGGACTGTCACGGCTTTGAACGGGAATCGCGCTTTTGCGGATTGATGTTGTTATATTACACACTCCGCTGTCCCCCCAATGTGTTGGCGATGACTTCTAGCGTCCACGAGGTTGCTTTCTTTGCTTCTTGCCTTTTCTCTTTGCAGCTTGTGCTTTCAGTTATCATTACGTATTTCAAAAGGGTGTTTGTTTGTCGGCTTTCTTTCTTGGGTTCGTGGACCACTGACGATATTTCTTTCATGTCATGTTCCGCCCCTCATCATAACCGCCATCTTTAGTTCTACACCATCTCTTTCTTTCCGACTTACCGTTCAGCTCACTTTTCTGTGTCTTTGCTGCGATCCCTTCTTTATTCCTTTTATGCGATACATGCACTTATCTGATAAAGTAGTTTACACAGAGCAGATTTGTTACTTACTGTACACAAGTAGATTGCAGATGAAGGATGAAGAATAGCAATACGTCTATGATTCGATCCCACCTTTGAAGTCTTGCATGGGTTCCTTGAGCGTTTGTGAAAACTTGTCTTCTGCCTGTTTACTAAGTAAGATGGTATCTTTTATGTCAATGATCTACGGATTTAATTTGATGCAGAAGCGAGAGAACTTTCATGCCCCAGCTCTGTTCAATTTGGTTTGGAACTTCTGATCAAGGGACTTTCTGTACTTCGGTCTTAGGCCACGGACATAACGACTTAATTCTGGCTTAACCGACGACCATATTTAATATCGATCAGGAGGAAGTTCAGAAGGGATGCTAGCATTGATATCCGGGCGGGCATATTTACGAATACCCTCAAAATACAAATGTACTTCCACTGCTTATTGACTACATCCACGATACACTCCTGAAGCCATTTGAATACGGGTTTTTGGACCCGCTTCGGAAAAACTACTACTACTACTACTTGAAATGAGGTTGAATAGACTTCAAGCCGTGCGGATGTATCGCTCTCGTCCAAGTCACGCAGCACTTGACTCGACCTTAAAAGTCGGTCAGTCGATAGTCTTTTTGTTTCCGTGAGATCTCGTGATAAGATACAGGAAGTATAAACTCGACTACCTGTGACGCGCGTCGCGAGACCCTGACTTACCTCATTTGGTACCACAACACAACACCTTAATTCTGCCTCTTGTGTTGCACAAACATCGAATTGGACTCCAAAGATATCTTCAGACTGAAATTAGCTACACATCTACGGTTTTAATTTTCAAAAATATTAGGAGCTGGCTTCCCAATTATGGAAATAAATCTTTTTGTGCCAAACAACCCAGAATTTATTTTCCAGCCTTCTGGCAAAATTTCGGGAATTTTTTAAATTTTCAACCCGAGATTTTTGCCGCCTCCGGACATTACCGAATGACTAAACTACTCCATATATAGTAATTTAAGATATTACAAATTACAATTAAGTAAGCAATACTTCCAATGGATCTCAAGAGTGCTTCAAGCAATACAATAAGGGTGAAAACTGCATAAATACTCTATATTCACCATTCTAAGTGCATCCACATGAACTACAAGTGGTTTTCAAGCATTCGGAAAATTCAACCTCGAGAATTTTGCCACAGGGTCCTTCCTAATCGGGCTAATACAGGGTCCGTCAGGGTCATCAGGTCACGCGTGACAGGTAGTCGAGTTTATACTTCCTGTATCTTACATCGCAAAGTGCGGAATAGGTCGGGTGGCCGAATCGGACTAGATAAAAAGGTGGTTCGACGAATCAGTGAAGGGTTTGACGAAGTCAGGTGGCCTGAGTTTATGACAAGTAAGGCATTGACATTGAACGAGTATGTAGTCGTTATCTGCGAAAGAAAGGTCAAAGTCGCGAGACCTATAGATGTCGTTTGAGGTGTCGGTCTACGGACGGAACATTGTGCGTTCTATCCGCGTAGTTAGGACGACTCCTGTAGGCGATTCCGAGTTTTCCTTTCCTTTCCTTTCTTTCTTCCTGAGATGGCTATTCTGAATTTCTTTTCGATGATGCTTACAAGGTAAGATAATGAAGTCGAGAAAGAAGAAAATCGACTGTATACTCACCTATTTATGTAAAGTAAGGATCCTAGCGCTGCGACGTGCGGCTCTCGATGGCCGTCTACCGATGGAGACGGACTTTCACGGAATACCGAACATTGAAGCGTTTATCGCCTGTTCGTTTCACATTGCTCTCTACATTGCAGCAATCCAGGCCCGGAGAATGGCAGGTCTGGGTGGGAAGGAGTCGGAATTGAAATTCAAGACATCCGTTTATCTAAAATGCGAAATATATGGAAATGAGTCGATCAATTCTTGAAACTTCCCTGACATAATAATTCTTCTATTTCGTCACTCCAAATGCCCAGTGAACAAGAACGAGTCCCGATGTCTACTGAATTCTCTGCGTGCGATGTGTCCATGCGTTTGTGGTGCGTTGCGAATGGAGGGCACGGATCGAGCGGGCGATAGCGACCAGATATCCGAATATGCTCCTTACCGCGACCTTGTTGGTACTGAATTAGTCGGAGCACTTGCCTGAAGGAATGCCGACCGACGGGGATGAGACCGGTGAATGAAAATGTTACCGGGTCTGTTTCTTACTGGTCTCTGCAAGCGTCACGTTTGGAAAGCAAAGAAAAGACTAACAATATCAACAACATTGTAGTCACTTGCCCATTTTCTTTTTCAGAGTAGAGTAGAAGTCACTTGTTATTGAGATCTAGACGGAGAAGCCAAGAGCACTGCGAATGTATACATCCATATCTAACAGGAGACGGCGCACTATGGCGCTTCGCCAGGAGGGAGACGCACGTCCCATTTGCTCATCGGCTTGTCGGATGCATGTTTGACTACAGCACGCAGCAAGAGCGCCCAACGCTCCGCGCCGAGCTCACGTGCTCTATGCGAAACGGTCGGACGACAACAACATTTGCTTGAACTTTGTCAAGCTAAGCGTAGTCGGATCCGGGCGCGAAGGGACTGGACGGTGAGTCGAGTCATAAGTAGTCGAAACTCTGTTGCGCGAGAGACGGAGAAGATATATGAATGTGGGTTAAGCGGCGTAGTCGCGGCGGGGACGACGCGCGTTCGAGATGCCGGCCGCATCAATGGAGGATATTGCTTTATTTATTAATTATTTTCGAGATTACAATGCACGCCGGAAAGGGAGAAGAGTCTGCCGAAAAGGGGATTGGCTGATTGGAGTGAATTGGTCGGACAGGTCGGGACGCGTAAGCTTCCAGATTGGGAAATAGGATAAGAATGATTGATCCGAGAGTGGAAGGTGCCGTGCGTGTCTCTGGAACAGTCGACTGAGTACATGTACACACAAACACCGTCTCTCGCCGTCTCACTCTCCTCGTCCTACAAGTATCTTCTTCTCCACGACAGCATTTCCGTCCTCTCTTCTTTCGTTCCACGGCTTTCGTAGTCGTCGCCATTGACGACGTCGACACGTCGAGAGAGAGCAATCCGAGAAGCCGACGCCAAATTTGCTGACTGAGCAAGGCTGGGAGAAGGATCTGGATCTGCGTCAGTCTCGAGCCTCCTCAATCGCCCACGTCGACAACAACAGCAACAGTTCAGGCAGGAGCTGTGTCACTTACACACACGCACATCGTCACCCCGCAGTCAGTCAGTCCCAGCTTGTGTGATTCCCCTGTCGACGTCATGGATAATCTCAGTGCCGCTCCTCTCTGGGACCTTTCCCTCCCGCCGTCCCTTCCCGCCCTCGCAGATGAGGAGTTCATAGCTCTCCTCCAGAAACAGTTCGGCGTCAACAACGGCGGCTTCTCTGCTACTGCTCTCGACGATGACAAGGAGGTACAGCCTCCTGCGACAAACATTAATCCACAGAATCTGACTCGCATCCCGATTCCGAGACCTGCAGATTCCCCGTCCAGCGACGACAGCAGTCCAAGTCCAAACGAACCGGGCACTTCTAGGTCACGCAGACAGTCAGGTGTATTTGACATGGGAAATGAGACGCCCGACGACGACCCCACTCTCAAGCGGAAAGCGGGTGAGGAAGATTTGGACAATGAGCCAAGCCCCAAGACACAGCATACATGTGTGTTTTTTTTCCATTTAACGTTTGTGCTTTCGCCATGCTTATTTTTATTTTCCTCACAAAGCCACTCATAAGAAGAGCTCATCGACCTCCCGTCGCAAATCTACTGGAATTCCGTCAGTTGTAAGTATATCCCCATTAGGTTTTTAGAATGTTCTAGATTTGTTGAGTGATTATGATAGGACGAGTCGCGTCTCCTCAAGCGGAAAGAACAAAACAGAGCCGCTCAGCGTGCTTTCCGGGAACGAAAGGAGAAACATGTAAAAGACGTGAGTATATGCGTCCCTCGTGCACATTTCCAGTCACCTGATTGGTCCCTTATCATGCAGTTGGAGGATAAGGTCGCTGCGTTGGAAGAGAAGAATGCTACCACTCTGCAAGAAAATGAAAACCTCCGAGAGGTCGTTAGTCGACTCCAGAGTGAGAATATGCGATTACGGCAGTCATCCTTTACTTTTTCTGTTCCACCTTCGACGTCGGAAGCAAGTACGAGTCAGACGAAGGAGGCGGGTCCGAGCAGAGTCGGTTCTTCTGATGTGCAACAACATGATGCGCCAATGAATTTGTTTGGCTCACCTCCATCGACGACGACATCATCTACTGCTTCCACTCACGATTCACCCGAGTCATTATTTGCGAACGAGAATAACGATAGACAATTACCGTTCCTCGGACAAAACGTGTTCTCATTCAACAACTCTGGGCAGCAACAAACGGCGACGTCTGATGCTATGAACTTGGACCTGGGCTTCGGGCCTGTTCTCGCTCAAACACCGTATACCACCATTGCGAGCAATCCTCTTTTCATGTCGTTCAGGGAACCAGACATGTTTGATGCGTTTGCACCGCAAAGTCAGAATCAAAATGGCAACCACGGCCACAATCATAGCGGAGTGTCTCAAAATGGTCAATCATTTGACTTTTCGCAGAATCTCTTCCCTGGTTGGCCAGATGTGTCCATGAACAGCGTAGCACCGAATTCAATGCAAGCGTTCGATTTGACAAACTCCCTCGACGAGCTATTCGGCGCTTACAACAACAACAACGGCTCCAGTGCAGGACTGGATTATTCGATAAATGCCGCCAAAACGAGCCCGTCGGATAGTTTGAGTCCTGTTTCGCATCAGAAGTCGACATCAGGGGCAAGTTCGTCAGGGTCGTCCTCATCACCGTCATCGTCGGATTCCTCGCCTTCTGCAACCGGTAGTCCTGACGTCTCGGGTCCAGGAACTGAGAAGAAGACATGTACGAAACAGGATATCGCGCAGGCCATTGCTCAGGACGCAGGATCGGTGTTCGCTCCGTCCAACAACTCAAAGTCCTCTTCAACACCTCGATCAGAAGATTCGGGAGATGGCGACTCCTGCGATGAGTTCCCACCCTGTAAGGGTTTGCAGCTTCCAAAAACGCAAAGGAGCGATAAAAACGTGGAAGTGATGAACGCTTGGAGAAAGATTCGACAGGATCCCAAGTTCCAAGATGTGGATATCAATCAGTTGTGCAGCGAGTTCGCGAGCAAGGCGCGGTGCGACGGGTGCCATGTTGTCATTGAGCCGACTGGGATGCAGGAGATTTTGGACAGCGTGCAGCAACAGAAGAGGGCCAAGCAGCAGAGTCGGCTGTTTAGTGCGAGTGATGCGTTTGCTACGGGTTTGGCTGGGGTTACGGGAACCGGAAGTCCGGTGAACTCGTTAACGAACCCGCTCAACAAATAGTTGGTTCGCCTTGCAGCGAGCCTTTTTTATTGGTCTTTACTCTCACCGTCATTGGCATTCAGCAATCGAACTCGCATAGTCGCTTTTTTCTTCCCGTTGCATTGGTCTCTTTCGTCATTTCCCGAACATCTTATATCGCTAGCATCTCCAGCCACTATCAAGTAGTTACAACCCACACTCCCAAGCTCCTAACAATCTGGCATTCATGTTTCGTAATGTATGCACGTATGTATGCTTGGCATGAGTTCTGGACTTTACCACTCTTCTTGTATCCAATCATCCGCATCCGGTAGTTTGTAAATCAGCTTTTCCTCTTTCCGAGTGTATGTGGAATTCGTTTCTCTTCCGAATCATTTCGAGCCTCCATTCTAGTTAAAATTGTGTTTATTCCTGATACTTCTTATAACGTCCTTATTGAGATTGATCTCGTCAGTTTCGTCTTTTTCTTTCTCTGTTGTCTTCCGTGTTCTTCTATGAGGCTGTTTATCCCTTTGGACCGGGTGATAGCACTTAGTCATTAGGTGTACATATGATGTGTATTATATAGAAAGAACTTCAGTGCTCCTCTAACTAGCCCTTCACGTACGTTGAATACTGCGAGCGCATGTCTACTCATTCAATCGCCTTCAAACTGCAATCCCCCGTCCTCTCTCTACGCCAAGCCAAGTGACGAACGAGTCCTCCGCACTTGAGGCCTATATCGTACGCGAAGAAAGTGCTATGTGCTACCGCTCCGACTCAGGAATGTAAGGCTCAACGAGCATCTTGCTGAACTCCTTGAGCTTCTCCGGCCCACGCACCTCTTCGGTGAGGAGGGGTAACCTGATTATGTGGAAGAACTCGTCGTAGAGCTCGTGTGCTTCTTTGAGGTATTTCTGTTGCATTTTGTACCGGACTTGGCAGTGTTCGCAGTTTGAGTCTACGCAATGATGGGGTTGGAATTAGATTATAAGAGACGAGGCAGGCCGGGAGGAAATATACCTTTCTTTGGGAAGAGAAGCTGGTTGACTACGATGTTGTGAGTGTCGATTTCGTAGGCTGTTAGTTCTTGCACTAGTCGTTCTGTCTCGTACAGTGAAAGGAACTCTGAAATGCACACGCAGACGAATGTGGTTTTCTCCTATAAAACGGCCGAACAAGATCATATTAGCAATCGAGTTGTTTGAGGTGAGGAGAAATGAAAGATCGTGCTTACAGGATCTTTAAATTGGTTGTTCACTTCCGAGATGACTTCTCGCATCGAGTCGAGCTTTGCGAACATATCTTCTTGCGTCCCTGCTTGGCCACCCATCATCTGCGACATCTGTACACAGTTAATGAAGAACTCGTCCGTGTATCGAAACGGTTGGCAAACCTGGTTGATCATAGGTCCAAATCGACTACCCAGCGTGCTGAGCTTCCCTAGAGCCTTTTCGAGAACAGAAGGGAAGGATAGAAAACGTAGCGTGTGTCCTGTCGGTGCCGTGTCAAAGACTATTACAGAGAATTGCATTGATTTGACGTGTCTAAATGCGTCGTAAAATAGTGCGTTAGCAGACGGATGGAGAACAAATATAAAGGAAGTTGTACTTCATGATCTCTGCGAATCCCATTGCCTCGTCCACACCTGGAATTGCGAATGCTAGGTCTTGCATCATAGAGCCCATCATGCCATTCTGCTCCGCTAAACATGTAGGTATTAGATCCATCAATGAGAATATGTCACAGTTATAGATATTGACATTGCTCGATCATCTCTTGCAGTGAACCCGTAGGATCGATTTCCATAGCATACAGGTTATCGAATCCATTCACTTTGGTCGCGTCCTTAGAGAATTTCTGGCCGAACGCATCTGAAAGGTTGTGTGCAGGATCTGTCGACTACAGCCGGCAGAATGTGGAAAGTAAGCCTTCGTCCTGTGAATGGAACGGAGCGGTGTACGTACGATGAGTAGAACGGATTCTCGCACTTTAGCGAGTTGGATAGCGAGAGAACACGAAGTCGTTGTCTTCCCTAACGCATTGTCATAGATGTGAACAACACTTGAGTAGCGCGTACTAACCAACACCACCCTTTCCACCTGAAATTATGGAACAGACAGACAGCACATAAGAATCATGTTCGCGAGGAACACGTATACAAAGACGAACGAACCGCAGAATATCCACTTTAGTGTCTTCTGGTCTAAGACGTTCTGAAGTGTAGGCTCAAGAGTTTCCTCCTCTGACATGTTTGCAATTCAGAGATCTAAAAGCAAAGATTGAAACTGGGTGAAGTGTACGAGAACGTCTGAGTGGAAGTGTTGAACGTGGGCTTTTGTACATACGCGTCCTGGATTTGTCGTTTGGGGCTCTCGTTCCTTCCTCCACCTTCTCCTACATTCTCGTTGAATCCGCTACCATCCAGGCCGTCGTAGCGTGATGTCCAAACCAGATAATAATTCAATTCAATTCAGAGGTAATCGAAGTTTATCATTTATTGTTTACAACAAATTGAGTGATTTTGTAGCTCTACAGCTCGCTAATCAGCATCGCAATGCATATGGTCTTCGCTACAATGACTTTACTCGTTACAGGTTCGCTTGTTAGAAGTATGAGCGTTCCCTTGGGATTTTAACTGTTCGATGTAGGAAACACTGCGGAAATAGGACCCATCGCCTCAGGTCCTCGTTGAAAATGACACACGGCAAGGGTCGTGATTTCAAGAAGTTGCCTCCCATAACTCTCGAAACTATCAAGCCTGGGCAGTAAGTTTACGTCCGCGGTTTAGTTCTTCAATAATAAATACGAACCTCCATTCCAGTCTTGAGTTGCTGCTCTTCGAGACTGAAAGAGCATGGGCATACTCTCAAGATCTTTACACTGCATCTATCCAGAATAAAGAGCACGAAACAAAATTAAGGCATATCGCAACAGGCCGCTTTCGCCGCGCTATCCATTGGTGCACGCAGCTCCTCTCACATTGCCAGGCTCTTCATGCGGCACAATGCATCAGTGCAGAGAACTTGCTCGAGGTCAACGCTTACACTCTCATCCTCAGCGGTCGCTTCCTCCGCTTTAGAAACGAGTACGAAGATGCGTTGGATCAACTTTGCGTTGTGCGAGATATCCTGGACTTGTTGGCTGACTGTGCGGAGAGTAGCAAGGATCAGGCGCTTGCTACGCTTTTTTCAGACGAGATTGCGCCAGAGATACGGTATTGTGCCCATCAGTTGGGACAGAAGGACTCGTACGACATTGATCGGGTCGTGAAAGAAGTTGCGCCCAAACGTAGGGAGGCTCTCGTTGATGGATACGCAGGGCTTGTCAAAAGACTTCGGACGGAAGGTCATGGTGATGCTACCACACAGGGCCGAAAACGTCTTCAGGAGCTCGTCTGGGAAGGTCAACGTATTCCAGTCCGTAATCCAGAGCTCGTGGGTGTCCTTTTGCGCGTCCAGGATGCGGAAGGAATGCTCAAGGCAAAGGCCTCGACGGATGAAAAGGAAGACGCTGACGCTGAGGTGAAGCAACAGGGAAAGAAACGCCATCATAAAACCCGCAAGGGTGTAGCTGCCTTTGACGCGATCTTAGCTGCATTAAGCGATGCAGAAGAGGTAGCGAGGAAACTTGCTGAAGCTCAGAAGGCAAGCACTAATCCTTTTGGATTATGTGCACAAGTTACTGAAGGCGTGTCTTTTATTTCGTAGGCAACAGGCGGTTCTACTACTTCCAGTCCCTCTTCGAGAGACATCCACTTTTTGCACGATTACATCGTGTACAATCTCCTCTCCCGGCGTGTCGAACGCGACTTAACGCTCATCTCAGCTCTGATCACCTCATCCCAAAGTCCGCGAAAACACACGGAAAAGTCGACTAGCAACAAAGATTCCAAAGACCCAGCCGGAGCCGGTGAAGATGTTGATGATATCGCTCGTCGCGGTGGCGATCGTACTGATGCCCGCGTGAATCCCGCAATCGTCAAGCTCCTAGACACAGTCGTGCAGAGTCTTGAACATATGCGGAGCTTGAGTATTGTTGAAGAGGCTCCTGACCTTGCTACTGCTGTCGAAGCACGTTTGGCATTTACAAGGAGTCGTAGGTAAGTAATGAAGTTCACAAATTCGAAAGCCCTTGCAAAGCGAAAAGTGTTCCTCATGATTATATTTTTATGATACTTCCAGATGTGTTTATCTGGCACGCTCGTATGCGGCTGTGAAACAGTACGCGCAGGCGCTCGCACTCTGCCAACGGTCGCATATCTATATTCGCGAAGCCTCATCGACACTGTCCGCTACCTCAGCTACCCCTCATGCATCTTTCTACCCACTCACTCTTACAGAAGTCAACTCCCTCGAGCAGCTCTTACTGAACGACGAAGAACGCCTCAAGCGCGACTGGTTCGCGTATAACGGCGGCACTCTCACCGCACAAAGGGATACATCCAAGAAGCCATTATTCTTCGATATTGCGCTGAACCATGTCCAGTTCAATATTGACAGGTTGCAAGAACGTGCCGGGTTGGCGGTGTCATCGAAAAGGAACGAGAAGGTTGCGCAAGAGACTCCCAGGGCTGCAGCTGCACCAGTCACTAAAGCAAAGATGGAGGAAATCGAGAGACCCGCGACGCCTGAGCCCGCTGTTTCTTCTCATGCAGGTGGTGGTCTGAGTAGTCTCCTTGGTGGATGGTGGGGAAGAAAATAGCTTTTATAATATTATAAAAGTAGTGGATTCGCGTGCTGAAGAACTCTATACATCCATGAAGTAGAATAGAAAGGAATTTTAATAAACTAAACAGAACAGACTCACTTAGTCTCTAGTAACAGCAGAGTTAAGCTACACGAGGCAGAAAAGGAAGAAGTTGGGGAAGGAAAGAATACATCTGGTAAAAACAACACAGAGAAATACGACGAGTGTCAAAGTGACCGACTAGTCATCCTCACTCGGGGTGAGGTAATCATCCTCATCGCTCAAAATCTGCTTTGAGCTCGTACGAGCGATACTCCGACGAGAAGGAACAGGCTTGTCGTCTTCGTCGGCCAAGCCCAGAGCCACACCACCGTCTTCAGTGTTTTCAGCTCCAGGTAGACCAGAATTGATCGTAAGCCGGTTGAAAGTCTCGTTGAAGACCTTTTCCATCTCGTCTGCATCAATGTAGACTAATGATCCCTCGACGTTGTACGTCCGTGCGTTATTGAACATGAGCCGCCACTCGTCGCGGTACTGCTGCACGTCTTTGTAGTAATTTGTCTGCGCTCGTTTTCGAAGGTGAGACATGGCGATGGGCTGTTGGATCATTTGATAGTAATCCGGATAGTCCTGGTTTAAAGAAGTGAGCTAAATCTCACAAAGAAGTAAAATGATCTTTTACCCGTCTATCGGGAAGCTCCTTGAAAAGTTCCCATCTTCGTCTCCCGGTATCAGGATCCTCGCAGACTTGCACTGCGCGGTAGCATTCGTTGAAGACTTTCTTCATACGCTCGCGTAAAGCAGGAGGAACGTCTGCGTTTTTTACTTTCCGACGTTTCTGAAAGCATATAAGCACCGCAATTACACTAGTAAAATCGAATCCATAACAAAACTTACAGCATCTCGAACATCGTCATCGTCGTCTACAACAGAAGGTGTAACTGAGACAGGCTTGCCAGGCCGCTTCCTCTTTCCATTAGCACTTGGCGAAGGCTCGTAGTCAATTTCAGGTTGGGGATTCTTCGGCGGTCGACCTTTCTTCTTGCGAGGACGCTCATCTGCAGCCGGTGAATTTCTGGATGATCGAACTTCACTTTCGCGGAGAAGCTTGTTCGCGGCACGGCGCTGCTGCTTCTCGCGATTCCTCTCAATGACCTCGTCCAAGTCTTCCTCGCCTTCAAGTGCCTAGCCAAGACGTCAATAAAAAGAGTGAAAGACAGCAAAGACTGAGACGCCTACCGCTGCCCAAGCATCATCTGAGAGACCATCATTATAGTTGACAGCAGTCCGCTTCCTCTGACCACGACCTTCGGCCTCCTCTTCCATCGCAACGACCTCAAAGTAGTCATCATTACGATAACAATCTGGAAGTTCCTCAAGTTGAATGAGAGGTTGTGGAGGAGGACCATGGTTTCCAGCAGCCAGCCAGGCGTTCTTCTGTTCGCGCAATCGTCGGATGTCCATATCTCGGAAGACTTCGACCTCTCGGTCGTCACGAGCAATGATTTCATTGATCTCCTCGTCATTCATGTCGCCAGACTCTTCGTTCTCTTCTTCCTGATCGGCTTCCAGAATAGATCTCTACAAAGGACATATAATTGAGATGAGAAATGGTCATTCTGAAGACGATGAAGTCGTACCAAGAACTCTTCTTGTTCTTCGACTGTAGACTTGTTATCGAAGCGACCGGCTTGGATAACCTTGTCATCAATGTCTAGCTTATACCGAGCTCGAGCATACATCGCCTCTTCAACACTCTTCTCTGTGATGAACCGCAAAATTCGCACAGCCTTTGTCTGACCGATACGGTGAGCACGGTCCTGAGCTTGAAGATCGGCGTGGGGATTCCAATCAGAGTCGAAGCTGATTACTATCATTTAGCGAATAGTTGAACTACCGCGAGGAGTCAAATGAAAGCTCACATAATAACAGTGTCAGCAGATTGCAGGTTAAGACCGAGACCTCCAGCTCTTGTAGACAGGATGAACACTTGGATGGGCGAGTTCGGGGCGTTGAAAACTTGGACGTGCGAAGCACGTTCTTCTGTCTTCGTCCCACCATCCAAACGAAGGTATTGCCATCCTTGAGCTTTCATGAAATCTTCCATGATGTCCATGACTTTTGTCATCTGAAAGAAAATAAGCACCTAAAGCACCGCATATTTGTTAAGTTGATGTGATCTTCGTTCGTGTTCAAGTCATCTTACTCTGTGGCCCGTCGCGAAGAACTTGGGCAAGACTCGAACGAGCAGCTCAAACTTCCCAGAGACACGCCAGATATTATCGTCGACTACACCAGATGGACTGATCTTATCTTCGACACTGTCGAATAAGAAGGGATGCTGGCAAATCTTCCGAAGCTGCATGAGCTCGTTGCTGAGACCTTTGACACCGCCACTCTGTCTCCTGAATTTTTCGAAAGGATAATCAGAAAAGGAAGACGATCGCGATACAAAGTAGCTTACCCTTTGGCATCCTTCCCATCCGCGATCATCTTATACTTCTTCATCTGCTTGTACAGCTGCGATTGCAGTGCACTCATGCGAATCTTGATGATCTTCTCGACCTTGTCGGGCAACTCGGATTCTACATCCTTTTTGAGACGACGGAGCAAGAACGGTCGCAGGACCTTATGCAAACGACGAATGATAAGCAAAGCCTCTTCTTCATTCAACTCAATCCTGTCTTGAGTGCCCGAGTTCGCGAAGGGTGTGTTGAACCATTCATCGAATGACTTGACAGAGTTGAAGATCTTGGGCAGGACGAAGTTGAGAAGGGACCAAAGCTCTGGAAGGTTGTTCTGAAGTGGTGTACCGGTGAGAATGAGACGGTAGCGCGAGTGGTAGTACTGAGACAACGTTTGAGAAAGCTTGCTCTGCGTGTTCTTCATGCGATGACCCTCGTCTATCGATGAAATCAGCCACATATTCCCACCCAGACCAGATGAATACCGTACCGATAATCATATGAAGCCACTTAATCTTACTCAAAACTGGTCTATCCTTGATGATGTACTCATATGTTGTTAAAAGGACTTGAAAGTGACCAGCACGAATCTCATTTTGAAGAGCTCGGCGCTGCGTCGGGTTACCTTTGTACGAGATCGTACGAACAGACGGCGCCCACTTCGCGAATTCGCCCGTCCAGTTGGTCATGGTCGAAAGTGGTACGATGACAAGGTAAGGTCCACGCTGTCTCTTGGTTTCGATAAGGAAAGTAATCAAAGAGATAGTTTGAATAGTTTTGCCCAGACCCTGTGAAGTAAATTTGAGTTAGTGACTGCCTGACTCAAATCACGAGGGATACTGACCATTTCATCGGCAAGGATACCATTCAGTCTGTTGTTGTACAAACTGACCATCCATTGCAATCCCTTGAGCTGATATTCCTTCAAAGTACCACCAACAAGAATGCTCGGCTGCCTAATGACCTTCTCCTTGATCCTATGAGCAACAGCATAGTAATCGATCCTGCCCTTTTCATCAGGCTCAATCGTCTTCTGCGCACCGAACGTCGTCTCATCCGTCGTCTCGTCAGCATTGAGCACTTCGCCATGCACATCATCGTTCTGCTGAGCCATAACGGCCTGGGCGAGCGAGTCAAGATAAGCATCCGTCTGGCGCAGCAAGTGCGTGATACGTGTATCCTTCGCAGTATCAATGAGCTTCATGTACGCCTCTTCATCATCAGCCCTCAAAGCCTTCAAACGTTCCTTCGATATCCTCTCAATTCGCTTCGCTTCTTCCTTCTCGGTGAAGGAATGTAAGTTTTGGACTGCGCGGCCAAGCTTCAACATGCGATCCTGATGCGACCGATTCATGGCGATCATCTCCTTTCCATGGTTGCAGATAACAGCAAGCTGCTCGAGGTGCTTCTGCTTGACGCGACGTTCGCGATCTGTTCGTTGCTTGCGCTCCAGTTGCTCTGTCGTGCGTGCATCCCGCAGAGTTGGCCGACGTGGACGACGGAAGTCTTTCCGATCCAAAGGAAGGAGCGTTCCATGATTGAGGCGCTCAACAACTTGAGCGCGCAAGATACGCTGCTTTTCGCGCACACGAAGAGCCTTCAGCTCAATGACGGCCCGCAGCTTCCCATGGGCATTTGGAGCGATCTCCATCAGTTTGTTTGGCGACGGCACAGCTGACTCCTGTTTCGTGCCCTCATTCTCCTTGTTCTCCTTGTCAGCATCAGATGTAGAGAACGTGAGCGATTCAAGACCGCCATCGCCCATCGTGACAGGTATAGCAGAAAGCTCGCGAATGCGCTGCTCGATCCGTGCGTCAATGTATCGATTTCGCTCTGCTATAATCTGGTGAGGATCAAGTCCAGCAGGCATTACCGAAGGGACGAGTAAACGTTGTAGGCGAGTGGCCCACAACTGGGCTTGGGCGGGCGTAAGATTGTCTGGACGTCTGAGATGAGTGAAGGGATGAGTGTAAGCGTTGTAGGGGTAGATCGGCGATTTAGTGTCGTTTTCGAGGAACGAGTCCACCGGTATGTCCATCTCAGTATCCTGTTCCTCTGTCTTGACTGCAGACTTCTCGTCCGATTCGGGAGCTTCTGGAGTAGCGGATGCGTGATGCTCTCCAACGGCACCGTTTATCTTGACGGCAGCGTCGACGATGCGAGCGGGCACATCGGGACCTTGAAGCGACTTTTCGAGGTTGGCAATAGCATTGTTGCGGGGTAGCAATGCTGCTTGTATATGCTCTGGAATCGGTGCTCCTCGTTGGATGTGCCGAAAGGCCTGAATCTGAGCACGTAGGGCAGCCACTTGCTCGTCTGTGAACGAAACCGGTGACTGAGGCGAATGAGGAATGCCTTGTGCAGGCACTGGGCCGGCTGCAAGAGGATTCGGGCTTGCGACGCCATTGAGGTGAGGGGAGAAACCATTGACCATGGACGTTTGAGCCTGGTGAACAGGCGTCGAAGGAGCTATTGGGCGACATCAGCCAACAAAGCATTTTGCGGACAGGCACGAAAGAGAAACGTACCGTTACCACCATGTATATGTGCATTCTTGAGCGTAGCTACGAAGCGTGTTAGCTTATCGAGCTCCGAACTTGTGTCTGGCGTAAAACCATTTGAGCGAAGGATTTCGATTCTCTGTTGTGAATAAGCAATAAATACAAGAGACGATAGGAAAGGAACAGAGAGTATAGGATACCTGAAGAAGGGCGGTGAGACGTTCTTTATTGATTGGCTGCATCTGCCTTTGGGCGGACATGGGTGCCACACCGTTTGGCAGAGGGCCGACTCCATTTGGCGGTGCAGAGTGGGTGAATGATGGGGGTGCAGGCGACGCCATTGTGAATGGCGACGATGCCTGCGGTGGCGGGATGAGCGGGGGACGGGAACGAGAGGCGGGCGGGAGAGAGGACGCGACGCGTGCCAATAAATGTTTAGTTTAAACGGAGTCTGCCTCGAGACTCACTCAGCTGCTGCGACTGACTACTACTACTGACTACTGACTACTGCTACTTGTGTGTGTCTGTGTGGTTGTTGCAACGCCTCATTCCCTCTTTCTGTCACACGCCCCCTATCACTGCTGACTAATACTCTCACGGTATCACTCTCAGTCACACCCGTCACACCGCGGTGTTTCATCTCTCACGCGTATACGCACGCACGCACGCGTCTCGCGTCTCGCATCGGCTGCCGCTGCCATCATGCCTGCAGAGCGTGCTGGGGTACGTCTCTTTCACAGATTGCGTCCTTCCTCTTCTCAATTTATGCTATCAGTATACTGTGACGATGTTTTGTATCGATGTTTCACCATCGATGGGGAAACTCAGGACAGTCGAGGTTCCAGATCCCGTAGACGGTGGCTCTCAAACAGTTGAAATGACAAACCTTGCTTGGTCATTGCAATATGTCCTCCTCAAGATACAGGAAATGGTGCCGCATCTATTCTGCTAAACAACAAAACCCATTACTCAAGTCACAAAGATTTACAATGGTCGAAAAACCGACCAATGTGGTGTCATCCTCTTCGGAACAGAAGGTGTCAGAAATCATCGCCGTATGGAAAGCGACATACTTATTGAATCTCTCAGAAACGAACAATATCATCAACAATGAAAAGGGCGGCTACGACCACGTCTCGGAATACATTCCTATTGCACAGCCAAACGCTGGGACACTCACAAAACTACAAGACCTTCAGCCTTCTACTGAAATAGGAGATCGTAAGAGCGTCCCTCAATTAACGACAATTTTGTTGATTTGTTTTCAGCTATTGATGCGATAATTGTCGCTATCCAGACTCAAGATAGGTACCTTGAGAAGAAGAAAACTTGGACTCGTAAAATGGTTCTTCTTACTGACGGTGAAAATCCAATCGAAATTGAAGATTGGGAAGTAACTGTCAGCAAAATAAACAGTTTAAATATCAATACAAAAATAATGTAAGTCCTTCGCCAATTCATGATCTATTCACTGATGACCGTTCATTTTTAGAGGTATTGACTTTGATGACGAAGAATTCGGCTTTAAGGAAGAAGACAAATCAAATATTAAAGTAAGAAGCCATCTCAGCTGTAGACGCCCTTTACTGAGTTCTACATGTGCTCCAGCTCGAGAACGAGAAATTCTTCCGCAGATTCATCAACGCACTCAATGACGGTCTGGGAATGATCGGTACATGCGAGGAGGCTCTCATTGACTGTCGTCGGCCCGACGTAAAAGAAACCAAATCAGTTCTCTTGGGTACAACACTGAGAATCGGAGACGTCGATACTCGAGACGACGAAGCGATTGAGTTGCCCGTCAAGATGAGCAAATGCACTGCTATTCAGCGTCCGCCATCTATGAAGAAATTCGCAAAACGCGTGCAGGCGGATTCAGGCGAGGAACCTGTAACGCAGACGCAGGAGTCTGCTCTTGAGGATGGGGACGAAGAGAAGAAAGACGTTTATGTACAGCTGGCGATGCATACTGAATATCTTGTCAGCGAGAAAGAGGAAGAGGAAGAAGCGGAGAAAGAAGAGACTGAAGAAAACTTGACTGAGAAGGTCGACAAGGATCAGCTTATCAGAGGTTTCAAGTATGGAGCTTCGTATGCTCCATGCCCGGATGGCCAGTTCCCTCATCTGAGTACTCGGAAGGGGATCGACATATGCGGTTTCTTCCCTGACCATATGGTACGGTGGTTGACTTCTCTGTCGTATTATCAGCCTTTAACTAGATATTGCAGATCCGCCGGGAATTAGCCATGGGCGAGATTCAGTACGTCTGGGCAGACCCATCGCAAGGGTCCGTCCAAGTCTGCTTCTCATCTATCGTCCAGGCGATGATTGCCCGCAAAATCGTAGCCATCGCGCGCTTGGTCTCCCGAGACGGAATGGACCCCAAGATGGGGTTACTCATCCCAAGACAATTCGAAAATGTCGACTGTCTGTTGTGGATGCAGATGCCATTTGCGGATGATGTGAGGAAGTATACGTTCCCTTCGCTTGAGAACCTTGTCTCGAAGAAGGGTGAGAAGATTACGAAACATCCGTTCATTCCGACGGATGAACAGTTAGAGGCTATGGAAGATTTCGTGGATGCTATGGATTTGATGCATGCTGGCGATAAGGACGAGTCTGGGTGAGTCCTACGAAAACTGATATTTGCCTAATGATGTTGAGCACGTACAGTGAACGAGGCCCGTGGTTTGACCCTCGGTATTCGTACAATCCTGCAGTACATCGCATTAAACAGGCACTTTTCCATGCAGCTATCGTTACGGATCTCCACGAGAATCCATTACCACCACCTCACGAAGAAGTCATTAAATACTTCGAGCCACCTCGGCGCGTGATCAAGAAAGCTCAGCTTGTGTTAGAGGAATGCAAAAGGGCGTTCAAGATTAAGCAAGGTATGTGATGACTACATGATCACTCAGGAGAGAACCTGTGTTAATATTCTTTGTTTGAAGTACCGAAACGAGTCTTGCGGGCACGAAAGGATGGGCATGTCCGAGCTGAAGATGACGAAGATGAACTTCTCCTACTTGATAGACCTAACGTCATTAAGAAAACATCATCACCCTCAAAACCTGCCTCACCTATAAAGAACGGCGTTGATGCCAGCACCGACGCGAGTGGAAACAAGGAACAGACGTCAGCTGAGAAATCAGACAAGATGGACGTCGATAGTGAGACAGAGCCTGAGTCGGACGAAGATGTCCCAGGAGCGCGGGGGACCACCGAGAGAGCATTGCAACTCCCTTCGCCTGAGCCGACGATCTTCAACGGTACCTTCACCGATTCGCAAAGTCAATCTCAGAGTCAGAGTCAGCCATTGGACCTGGAAATCGGAAAAGAACCGGGCCACATTATCGGCGCAGCTCGCCCTCTCATAGACTTCAAGCAGAGTCTGAAAGACGGTGATGATACGGCGACTTCCCAAGCGATAAATGAAATGACACAGGTCATCAATAATGTGCTGTCTAAACCATTTGCTAGGAGAAGACATGAAGAGATGCTTGAGTGTATGCGCGAGTTACGCGTGACGTGTCTGAAGGTGAGTGCTCTCCTCATGACCGGTACTCAGTTGACGTATATATTCGTTGTGTCCTTGCAGAAAGGTCAAGTGGATTCCTGGAACACGTAGGTCGGTCACCTAACTGACCAGACTATATACTAATTCTTGTCATATAGGTTTTTAACTTCCATGAAAGAAAGCTGTCTATCCTCCTCAAAGATCAACAACAAACCTTTTTGGGAAGAGGTGCGCAAAGTTGGCGTGGGATTGAGCCTCATTAGTGAATCTGAGGCGAAACAATTCGGAACGGGGTCATTGAGTAAAGTCTCCGATGAGGATGCTGCGAAGGTGTGTTGTATTGATTCGACTCGGCTTTCGACAGGTTCTGACGGGCTTGGCACTCTCAGTTCCTGCAAGCTTGAAGGACAAGTGAGCTCTATCTATCATGAAGAAAGTCATCGCGCCATATCCAGCGTCAACTTCCTCTCCATTCTTTTCTGACACTGAATTCGGACTCTACTTCGCGCAGCCCAACAAAATATACTCTGAAGCGATGTTGAAAACAGTGTCATCTTTTGTTTTGTATGGTATACAAAAGTACAATACTAGAGAAAAACTACACGTGTTTCATGGGGTTGGTTTTTTTTTCGGTATGTATATATGCTGAAGAGTCCTAGAAGGAGGTCGAGCATAAGCAAGAGTCGTATCAGTATGAAATAGTATGGGTGTATGCATGTGATTAGGAATGCAGATCCAAAAAATGAAATACGTTACTATAATATGAGAATGGAAGATGATGCAAGAATATGGAAATGTAACAGCGTAGGAGGTGCATATGGATAATCAAAGCAGGAGTCGTGAATGAACGACTGAAAATGATAAAGGGAGACGGACAAACAGGAAAACAGATACAGACGATCCGCAGAATACTACATACAAACATAGATACATTGAAAGCAATCCCTCCTCTCCTCTTATCTGGAAAACTTATATTACTGAAATCGAATGAATCAAATACTCGCCGGACTGCTCGATGACTCTCCACCGCTCAAACTCTTCCCTCGCTTCACACTCGGTCGCTTCGCCAGTGCAACATCCCCCTTCTTGTCTTCTTTCATCAGTTCCGTTGGGCTTGCACCACGCTTGCCTGTCGTCTGTATGGGAGACTTGGACGGCTCGGTCGGAACGAGCGGGGGAGAATCAGGGTCGAACACTTCTCGAATTTTCACCCCTGATCGCTTTTGCTCTTGCTCTGCGACGAGCAATGCGCCCTCGATGATCGCATTGTGGACGAATACGTATTGACGAAGACTTTGACATAGGCTCATCCGCTGTTCGCGCATGTCCTCGAGGATCTGTCTTAATGGCTCCTCAAGAGAGGAGAGCAAGGGAGGAGAGTCATCGCCATGCACTTCTCGGGGTTCTGTGTAATCGAACACGCTCCATTCTGACATTTGCTCACATTTCTCCTCAGACGGAGATCTCGACGCTTTGTGCATTGAAGGAGGCGTATCATACGTGTCCGTGGTGTGACCAGAGAATAACGAGTTGCGATGTGAAGTCGTGTCTGTAGATGACGACGATGACAAATTTGAACGGACCGAAGCATTAGACGCATGTGGTTCTGCGCGCGCAGTGATAGGGGCGGGCGCAGATTGCACATTAGTTTCGACACCTTCAGTCAGCTCGGGCATCTGAGGCTTCAAGTGCAATGGTTTCGGAGCTAGCAAGCTCGGTCTTTGCATAGGTAGATTCCTCGGTGTTCTATGTCGACCTCGATTGGCGATCGACAATGAAGGACGCGAAGGTACAGGGGATGAATGACCTGAGGAAGGGGATGGGGAGGCGACAGCCAAACCAGCCATGGCACCCAAACCCACAGATGAACTGGATGAATAACCTCCAGTATTTCCTCCACTGAGGCTCGAGCTCTGACCACTCGATTCGGAGGCGCTTCCACCCGGTCCCTCTCCACTACCAGTTCCATCGCTGCCGCCAACTCGATGCTTGCAACGACTGACTTTGAGTCGCTCAGGCGACCCAGGACTGTCGTCTGTTGATGACATGCTCGCGAATGCCTTCTGCAATGGATCTGTAAATCGTCCATCGGATGCCGATCCAGAACTGAGGGAACCCGATGGCTTATCACCGCTGCTTGTAGTTCCTTCTCCCGAACTACTGTTGTTGTTTCTTACTTGTCTCGAAAGAGGGTGCACATCCATAGCGAATGCAGGATCCGGTGTAGGGCCTATGAACATCGAGTCCGCATCTGCGATCGTGAAATCTGACTTTACAGGCCGTTGCATGAGAGTCCTCGTCATTCTTCGCCTCAGTAGAGGATTACTGATTCCTGGCTGCTTTGAGGGACCCGCGGAAGAACTAGACAAATGCGACGAAGCTTCACGCTGAGCCTGAATTTCATTTGAAGGGACGAGTGGAACGTGGATATCAGCTTGACCATGTTTTTTATCACCGATATGTAAAGTTGCCAGTGGACCCGTCCGTGTCTGCACGGCAGAAGTCGTCGTTGTTTCCTTCCTCAAAGATGGCGGTATAGGTGTCGGTAGTAGAACGGTGCTTTGTGATTGTACGGAAGGTCGTGAAGGAGTAAGCATAGCTGGAGAGCTTCTCACTCGTATTGAAGTCGAGTCGACGTCCATTGCAACGTCACTATCGCTCTGTGCTTCTCCATCGCTTCCACTGCTATTACTCAATGAAGCAGTACCAGCCATTGACGAACTTCTAGCCATCACCCGTTTTCGTATCTCCCGTCTGACACCATCGAGAGCGGCATCGATCATAATGAATGCTCCCGTCCGACCAACACCGGCAGAACAGTGTAGAAGAATGGGCGATGGTTTCCCGCTTGTCAAGTTGTCCCGGTCTGCCATCTCATCCACCTCAAACAAGAGACGTAACAAACTCCGGGGATTGACAGGAACGTCCATATCGGGCCAACCGAGGTATTGCAACTGCGTAATATTCCGGGGTGGCAACTCCGGGTGATCAACATGCGACAATTCGAAAGTACGGCGGATTGTAAGGTTGTTCTCCTTATCCTCGGCAGCAACGAAGCCCGAAGCGTCTTTATGCGGTGCAGCACTGAAGAATCCACCACCGCCCTCGGAGTCCTCAATATCCGTCGCGCCACTTACGGAGATGGATTTCAGACGAAGCGGACCGTATTGCCCATCACTCCAGTATTTGCCACATTTGATGCTTCCTCCCTCATACTCTTTGGTAAGCATAAGAATGATGTGCACTTCTTGCTGCCACACGACGCTACAAATTTTAATTCAGCAACGTAATCGCGACGTCACATGAATTTCCTACTCACGACCAAAAGTCTGCGAATGTCGACGGCAACGGTCCTTGTGTCGCGATAAACTTCCGACGTGTACCTAGGGGATGGACGAATGAGGCGTTTACGTAGTCGTCGTGATCTGTGTCCTTGAGTCGGACGCGAGAATGTTCGAATGGCCAAATGTTTCTATATCTGCGACAGAAAATATATTGTCAACTTTGAATTCAAAAAGAGGAATAATTGAGAACAAACCTGTTTTTAGTTCCCTTTTCAACCCCCGCAACTATACTGTATGGGAATGGCTTTCCGTCTCTCTTTCCTTCGGGCAGGGTATCGTCTGTAGTTGACCCATCTGCCGTACCGCTCTGCCTCGAGTGATGAGTCATTATACCCTGTAATCGTCTCTGTTCGCCTAGCTCAATGCGATAAAATTGCATCGCCAGAGCTTCGGTGCCTTCATCGTGTCCAGCAGTCTTCGCTATATTTCTCAGCCAACTGAAGGGGAGTTCCTTTGTTCGGGACACAATCGTAGGAGATAGACGAAGAGGGATTCGCTCCGTGATTCCTTGAGAAAGTTCAAGATTTTGTCGAATATTATCATAGAAAGGATTGGCGGCGGTAAGGCGGCTGGCTTGTCCACCAGTCTGAGTACTTTGCGTTGGTTGAGGTATTGAATCCGGAAGTGGCATTGTCATTGAACCAGGAGATGGACGAATGATAGTCGAGGTTTGCTGGAACGCGGCCTGAGGTAGATTGCGCGTACGCAGGACTTCGGCGTCTCCTTCCTCATCGTCGTCGGGCAATGATCTTTCGTCGATGAGATGTCTATTTCCCTTCCATAATGCCTGCATTCCTCCTTGCAGCCAAGCTACGTCCGCTGTATATCCCGCCAATCGAAACTTGCGGAGCAAGCCCAAGAGATTAGAGCCATCTGCTAGAGCTGTAGAGTCAGCATCGTATACGAGTATCCGAGATGCCGAACTCCAGGCTTCGAATCGAGAGCGGGCAGACGCTGATGGAAGCATGGTGGCAAGCTTTTGAAGAGTAAAAGCCGGACGCTTAAGAAGCGTCGAAGGTACGGATAGCGAAATAGCATGTGGTAAGCGAGCCACAGCATAAGCGGAATGGGGACGAATATCGAGCACGAGGACTTTGGGAGTGCTTAAGATGTCAGAGACGTCTCGGGGCGTAATCACCGTGAAATCTGAGTTTGAAGATGATGAGATCGACGGTGATGGCTGATGGGGAGAAGAAGAGCGGTTGAGGGACATGCGCGCTAAGGGCGTTGCCGGAAAGGGCAAGGACAAGGACGAAGTATTACGAGGCGGGGAGGATGGGCCAGCGGGATGGGAGGGGGACAGACGAGCGGTAAGCTTTGTCATGTCTGGATTGCTAAAGCGACCAGCTATTGCCTGTGCGAAGAGGTCGATGTTTTCGGCATTCGGATGTAGGAGTGACGGGGGAGGGGCGGCCTTGAAGAAGTCATTCGGGTCGTTGTCGATGTTGTTGGACATTGTTGAGAGAAATGAGCGACGCTGTGGTGGACGACGGAGAAGAAGAGAGGAAATAAAATACGGATGCTGAGTACTAGTACTAGTACTAGTGTGCCGACCTAACCCGTGTGCGTGTCAGTCGGTCGGGAGGAGAGGAGAGGAGCAGAAGAGCCCGGGCTGTGGCCAGTACCAGTCACACTCACATAATTTCGATAATATTCATATCATATTCACATCATCAAAGAGCAGATCTAGAACATGACGTTGTGGGGCCTGCTATACTCGGACATATATCTTCCATTTCGGGTCAATTAGGTAACTCAACAGCTCCACAGAATTTGTATTGCTCGCCATCCATGTCGGCCATCTAGACCAGAAGGGTGAATGCCCTTGAACACACAGTGCTCACGTGCCTTGACGTTTGCTAAAGCGGTGCGGTGCAACAAAAGTTTAGCTCTGCGTCCTTCAAGTCATGTCCGTCGGCATCTCCACCCCAGACCTGGACATTGGTCATAGAAAAAAGTCAACCGAAACAGCAGATGGAGCGGGCTTCAAAGAAAAGAAACGCGGGCACCGCAAGGACACAGATAATGCTAGTCAGTATCGCTTTGTTACTTGCCGTTCGAACGCTGAACCAAACACTCATCCCTCTAGCTGATTCAAAAAAGATAAAGAAAAAGCACAGAAGAAATGAGGCTGTCGATGCGATTGCATATGAGGAAGGGTCTTCTTACTCTGGTGAGAAACGGAAAAAGAAAAGAAAGCATGACCCGGAAGATACGGCGGTGCACAATGACGCTGGCCGCGAAAACTCTAGTAAGAAGAAAAAAAAGAAAAGAGAAAGAAAGGACCAGGAGAATCTTATCAGTATGTCTTCTGGTCCTCCTTTTTTCTCCTTCTTGATGACACACTTGCAGGTTCTTTGAAGGAGGTGGAAGAACAAACAAAAATTAGAGATACTACCCCTTCTGGAGAGCATGCATTGTCACGGACCACTTCAATACCTCTTCTTTCGGAAACTGAAGTGTCAGAGTACCTGTCAAAGTATGGTGTCTCCATAGATTGCGGGACTTCATCTGGTTCCACTTCGCTTCCTGATGAACTGAGGCCAATACTCTCCTTTTCGTCTTTGCTTCCCCGCATACCTGAACCTTTACACTCTGCATTCGCATCGTTCAAGGAACCTACTCCGATTCAGGCTTGTTCATGGCCAGCTAGTCTAGATGGGAAAGATGTGATCGGTATCGCTGAGACGGGAAGGTGAGTATACCGTATTGTGAGAGGAGAAAATATCATGACTGATCCGACCTACTTGCTCAGTGGGAAGACTCTGGCTTTCGGCATACCTGCCATATGTCGTATTGTCAGCAATCAGAGCAATTCCTCGAAACCGAAGAAGTCTAAATCAAAACAAGGACAGATATCAGTCCTCGCCGTTGCTCCGACGCGTGAACTAGCGCTCCAGACTCATGAGACGTTCAGAGAGCTCGGGAAGCCGTTCGGACTGACGAGTATTGCCGTCTACGGAGGGGTGGACAAGGCTCCTCAGCGGCAAGCACTGAAGGACAAAAGTGCTGCCATGATCGTTGGGACTCCTGGCCGGATGTTAGATCTGGTTAATGATGGTTCGTGTGATCTAAGCGGGTAAGTTGCAGGTAACCTTGATACTTCTGAAAATATTCTGGGCGCCGACCTTTGTGATTGTTACAGAGTCAAATATCTGGTCCTCGACGAGGCGGACCGCATACTGGACAAGGGCTTTGAGAATGATATCCGCGCAATCATTGGACATTGTGCACCTTCGGACAAACGTCAGACTCTCATGTGTACGTTACTTTCTTTTATCGCCACATTTGATTCTAAGGCGATGTCATGCAGTCAGTGCGACCTGGCCCGATGCAGTAAGGAGATTGGCTTCGACGTTCTTGCGTAATCCTGTACGCGTTACTGTTGGTAGTGACGATCTTTCTGCCAATACCAGGGTCGAACAAGGTACTTTCTCGATTCGTCTTAGTTTCGATATGTAGAAGTTGACAAAATCGATTGTAGTCGTCGAAGTCTTTGACGACCGGAGGGAGAAGGAGTAGGTTACCATTGTCTGCTTTCATGCGTTTACTCACCCCTATCTCCCTGCGTTCACAGCTCCCGTTTACTCGCGCATCTTAAGAAGCTTAAAGCCAAGAAAAGTGGGCAGACATCATCAGACGACGCACGCATCCTAGTCTTCGTCCTATACAAAAAGGAAGCATCACGAGTCGAACAAACCCTCCATGGGCGAGGTTTCAGCGTAGGCGGCATACACGGCGACCTTTCGCAAGCCGCACGCACGGCTGCGCTTGAAGATTTCAAGACCGGGAAGACTCAGTTGTTGGTTGCGACGGATGTTGCAGCTCGGGGTCTTGATATACCGAACGTCGGGACTGTAATCAATTACAGTTTCCCGTTGACTGTCGAGGACTATGTGCATCGGATCGGTCGAACAGGTGAATAGCCCGTTGTTTATTTTCTCCTCTCTGAGCTTCTGACTTACTCTGCTCAAGGACGGGGTGGTCGAAGTGGGAAGTCGATAACTTTCTTCACTGGGGATAATCACGAAAGGGCTCTCGCTGGCGAACTTGCCAAGGTCCTGCGTGAAGCCGGGTTTGATGCCAGTCCTTTGAAGAAGTTCCCGATGACGATCAAGAAGAAGGAGCATAGTGTTTATGGTGCTTTCTATCGAGATGATATACCTACTGACGCAAAACCGACACGGATGAAGTTTGACTAAACATCGCTTGCCTAGATCCCCTTCTGACTGTTGTTATTAGAACCCCGTAGATCATAGACGTAGATGTACTACTCCATGTTGTCATTTGTTCTGATACAACTATCTTTCATTTACTGTTGTGTCCTTAGGACTGAAAGTGTCGATGAAATGCAGACTCCATTTTGATCGGGACCGGCTTCGACTGTATGCAGTGACCAAAATTAATCTGTTTTGGTTCCGCGCGTGTCGATCATCCTCTCAAGTCTACCTAGACGCTCGCTCGTTAACACAACATCTTGCAAATGCCCAGCATAGTAACGGATGCTCAAAGGATACGGGTGGCAATTGTGGGTGTCGAAAATCCCTGTGGACCTCAGACTGACTACTATCGACCATCGATTTTGCTTTATTTCAGGCTTTCGTAGCCCTTAGACATAAACCAAAGGACGTATCATTTGAAGGTATCAACGGTTCCAGTTTCGAAGGAATGACAACGCTAACACAACTGCTAGCATACGTATTAGACCTTCACCGTCAATTCCCTCTGATCGAAGATCTGGAAGGCGGCTCGCATGATCCGACATGGCGAGATCGGGCACTGAAGCTCGAGGAAGAAGTGAATAATCTAAAGAGGAAGTATGAAGAAGACCTTACTGGTGAGTTATCCAGAATCTAACTGATGATGCTTCATTTACGGGCGTTTTGAGTCGCAGAACTGAGCGTCCTTCGCAAAAATTCTCGGCTGGAAACCGGGACAAAGAAGAAAAGAAGACTGAACCCTACTTGTGAAGAACGAGATGACAGCGTTGCAAGCGCTATTTCTACTCTGCCTGCTCTGCAGCATTTTACTAGTTCATCTGAGGAACTGGCAGCAGGTACGGTCTGGCTATGCTGTCCGTTGGCGATAAGTTCTCATACGTCGGTGCAGAAATTGTTGCTCCCGAGCTCAGTGGAGCTTTGAGTCTCTTCAATTCCTATTCGAAACTGTATCGACTATCATCTGTACTACGGTCTCGATCCGACCCAGGTCCTCCGAGCTATCCTGTCCAGCTTCTCTCCTCTTCTACGAACGTCTTTCGGGAACTGGGAAAGGCTTTCCAAACTGCTCTGGTTTCCGATGGGCCTCAGAAACTCTCTTCGGGACTCGTGGATAACTTCAATGTGATTATTTCGTCCACTTTGTCATGGACCGCCTCGACCCTGAACGAAGTCGAGTCGAGTTCACGTAAAAGAGCACGAAGATATACTCTTCTAAACGAGCAACTTAACGCACTGTTTTCCTCTCTCGCCGGCAGCATTGTCATCCCCATTATCAGGTCATTTAGCCGTCTTTCGGATGCCGACCTAGTACTAATTCTTAGCTCGACGCGTCAGCCTCAAACGTCAGGCGAGGATCCCAGTAGTCCCTGCATGAAAGCAATCCTCCAGGGCTTTGTCGTAATTCTGAAAGGAATCATTGCATCTATCAGCAAAATCCATTCTCCGTACGCGCAGAGTCTGCTGGACATCATGAAACTCACTGTCATTGCTGAGATTGAACTCCTTTGGAAGAGACAGGACAAAATGACATTAGATACTGGCGATTCTTTTCCCTCAGTCGATGCAACTACTCCACCGAGAGATTCCTGCATGCTTCCAGTGGCAAGGCTCTCCCGACGGGAACGCATACAACGATTGTCACGCAAGAATGCTCTGTGGTATCTATGCGTTATCGCTCTCGACATGCTTTCCTCGCAGGTCACAATCCCCAAATCAGAAGGTCCCTCGTCTGACATTGCTCAAGAGAAATTCGATATCACACTGTCTAGCATATTGGTTCGATGCACAGGCAGTGTATCTACGTCGTCTGGGATGGAGGCTAGAAGGCCCTTGGGTATGTCTGACGTGGAGAAGGGCATGATAGTATCTGTCATCGAGAATATATGGTTGTACCAATAACGTAATGAATTGCGACCAAAATTTCGCTCCAGAATATAGATTCGGAAATCGCACATGCGATGAATGCGAGGCGAGGATGACCTTTTTTTAGACTTTTTGACGGATCAAAATTTACATAATTTTAATTTACGATCCGGAGAACATTCAATCACGTGGTTTGCATGAGTCGCGTTCGTTCGTTTTGACGCGTGCATGGTCGCCACATGCCTTGAGACGTACTCATTCATCCTCCTTCACCATAAGACCCACCGGCACAAAACTGCTTGATATATATGCCTCAATTAAAGCCTGGAATGAATCGCTCAAAGCAAAGCGACTCGCAGGACGAGTTACCAGACGTACGCATGGCAACGGCGAACATGAAAGGCCTGAGCATCTCCAATGATGTGCACATGGAGACAATGAAGCCTGGTACGACCATCAAGCGCGGAGTCCTGCAGCTCTGGGAGCGTGAGCTCTTAGAATCCCCCGAAGTGAGAAGAAAAGCGACAGTTGCACAGCTTTGTATGATTCTCGTTTCCTTCCTTGCCTTTCTCGAACATCTCTGACCGTATGCTGCAGATTTTCTTGATTATTACTTCCAAGCCCTAGGATATCTTGCTGCTCGTAAAGAACGCCGTGTCCGCTTTGATGCTGACACGCGATCTCGAAACGTTTTACCTCCGTCACCTGAATATACCAAGGAATTTAAATCGTACTGCGGCAGAGAAAGAGTCGTGCTCAGACGTCGACGAGCGAAGCTTAAAGTCAACCAGTTCCACATCATGGCACAGATCGGCCAAGGTGGCTATGGCGAAGTCTATCTGGCAAGAAAACAGGTCTGTGCGGATACGTGAACTACAGAATCCTCTTTCTGATACCCGTGTGTAGGATTCTGGAGAAGTATGCGCTCTGAAGAAGATGAGAAAGCGCACTCTATTCAAAATGGACGAGGTAGGGCTTACTATTTATGGTCATGATGGACTACGCTGAGTGTGATAAAAAGATTCGCCATGTACTTGTTGAACGCGACATTCTTACAGCGACGAAAACACCGTGGCTCGTGCGATTGCTATATGCGTTCCAGGACCCCGAGTTTGTTTATCTTGCTATGGAATACGTACCCGGAGGTGATTTTAGAACTCTTCTGAATAATTCTGGTGTCCTCAAAGAGGAGCATGCACGATTTTACATAACCGAAATGTTCGCTGCTGTGAACGAGCTCCACCGCTTGGGTTACATACATAGAGATCTGAAACCAGAGGTGCGGTCGGATGTTTAAACCCCATTCGTGTTGGAGTTAAATGCACCACGGCAGAACTTCCTTGTGGACGCTACGGGACATGTCAAATTGACCGATTTCGGCCTTGCCACTGGTGCTTTGAATCCGAAACTGATACATTCCCTAAAAGAAAAGGTGTGCGGTGGATATGATTTGCGATACGGACTGCATTGCTAATGTGTCTGTGGCAGCTTGATAGGGTAAAGGATAACCCAATCGTCCATCGATCAACGCTCGAGCGACGTTCCTTGTACCGATCCATACGCAATGAGGACGTTCGTTATGCTGATTCAGTGGTCGGCTCTCCGGATTACATGGCACCGGAAGTGCTGAGGGGCAAACCTTACTCTTACAGTGTGGATTACTGGTCTTTAGGCTGCATCTTGTTCGAGTTCCTTGCTGGCTTCCCGCCGTTTAGTGGAGGCACTCCGGAAGAGACTTGGACGAACTTGAAGAATTGGACGAAGGTCTTACGTCGGCCTGAGTATGATAGATCTGAGGATCTTATCTTCAACCTTACGGACATTGCATGGGATGCTGTGACCAGGTATGGCTAGCTCGAAATAGACGGAGCGTTCGTCCAATAACTTTCGTTTTTTAGATTAATTGCCCATGCGAGCGTGCGTTATTCTTCATTGGCTCATGTCCAACAGCATCCCTTCTTCAAGAGTGTGCATTGGGAAGACCTCCGCGCCCAGAAGGCACCATTCGTGCCGGCCCTCGACTCCGAGGTAGACACAGGCTATTACGATGACTTTACTTCCGCAGAGGACATGGCGAAGTACGCAGAAGTCCAAGCAAAACAACGCAATGTCGATAAGGTAAAGGAGAAAGAAATGGACTTTGGGCGAGGCGTCTGGGTCGGATTCACGTTTGGGAAAAACGGACCTGGTGCAAACACTAGAGGTCTCGGCACATTTGATGGCGGAGATGAAAGCGACCATGCGCTGGCGACTATCTTCTAGCGAAATGCCAGGAGGCATCGCATATTTTAGTGATCTTTGTAACCCCGTATACCCTCTCACTTTCTACCTGTCCTCGGTTGTACTCTTCATTTGATGTCCCTTCTCGCGTGTAATAGAGTTTATATTCGTAAAGTCCTTTAGATTTACGATACATCAAAGCATCACGAACGTGTAATCAATCATGAGAACAGAGAAGAGGTAGTGAATACAGAACACAACAATAGCCCCAAGAAATGGAAACGACGGTATCGACTCAGACTAGCGGGTATCACTAGTGGTCTACGACCTTCTCGACTGGTTGAACGTGTCCTTGATCGTCCATGCGAGCACTGTGAGAGGAAGAAGGTATTCAACATCGGATCAGTAATACTATGGAATTGTACTCACATCACTTCGTCTTCCATTTCTGTATGATTCTTGACGCGCCAGAACAGCATGGGTAATGCGCAGATCAACCCAGCAACGAGTAGAATCCACGTAGAAAGGAAGATGTTCATAAATCTAACGAGAAGATGAATTAGACGTTCCAGATACGAGTAAAATTGGGAAGACACACGGAAGTCCGACGCCATCAGCGCGCCATATACCGGCCGCACCGGCTGACTGCAATGATTTATCTATTTTGAAATCATAAAAATGCCGCGCTGAGGCGCTTACTGAGGGACAGAACTCACAGAAACCAGTCAGGTAAGCGAGCTTCGCAGGGTCGTTGGATATGGCACCCATAAACCAATATGAAGCAGTTTGCCACATTGCATCGAGCAAACCGCAGAAGATGTATAACCAGACGCGCTGTGGGTAACCGCTGTCCTTAAAGTCGATAAGAGGAGGGAGATTATCTCTGGTGTAATCCCTATATTGATTCGATTAGTTTTGATCGTCTGAAGAGCAACGAGAAATCATTAGCGCACTTCTGATACGTGTAGGCCCAAGCATGGACTATGAAAACCATGAGGAAGAGAATGGTCCACCCAACGAACGCTCGGGCTCGGCGGGTGAGACGTTTGTTGTCCAGGACGACACCGATCATGAGAGATCCGAAGATCTGCGACGTCCAGTAAACAAAGCTGTTCAATGACCGTGTACGGATGTTGAATAGCGTGCCATTGTAATCGTTGAATTCTGGTAGATAGAGCCGCAAGAAATGGTAAGTCATGGGTGACTTAAAGAACGGTATACGTACGCCATGTGTAGAACCAGTTCGAGGCAAAGAACATGGGGAACAACAGAACGATGGAGGGATCAGTACGAAGGGCCAAGTAGAGACCGAGAATCTCGCTCTTCCAGGATGGATGCCTTGGAGTGGTGACCTTCGTTCCGTCAGCACGTATCATTTTCTCCGGATTCGCCATTAGCATGGGAATTAAAACACCGATCCCAGTCAGTACAATGAATCCGATCTGCGGAGCGAAATCAGTTAAGGTGATAGCCAGAGAATATACTGCTCTTGTAGCTCACGTAAGTCCCATTACTAACTATTGAGAGAATGAAGGGGAAATTCTGGTAAGATGTGCATGTTCAATTTGCTGGCCTAGTGAGCTTGCTTACCGCCTCCAGACTAGAATTGGAAATTAGATTAGTTAGTAAGTGCCCTGGGCCGATCCCTTGATGTTTCACTTACTAGGGATTGAAAGTTCTGGCCAAAAGCAACAGCCGAACCGACTACACCACCCAGATTAAAAATTCCCCAGAAGATAGCGATAAATGTTCCTTTCTGATTCTCTGACATGAATTTAGAGTAAGTGAAATAATCTTTACTCGTCATGGTGGAATGGATGTACCAGTCGGATAGGCAAGCATCAGGGAGCCTTGAGCAGTCCATAACAGACCAGCGCATATGCCGAGAATGGCGCCGGAGGTGATGACAAAAGCGCCGGCACCCGGATGGATATTCAGCGCCCTGGGTACTATTTTTAGCGACTCATAAAAAGAAAAGACGGAAGTCGGGACGGAAAGTTCCGAATGATCTCCGACTAAGAAATTCGAAAATAAAAAAAATAAAAAATACCCACAAATACGAGCCGATATAGAGAGAATAGCCGAAAGTGCCGAGAAGGAGTGTCAATCGAGACCCAAGTTTATTATTCACCGTTCTATTCATCACGGTCAGCATGTGGAGATGGTGATAACCGGTACCAACTTACCCTGAAAAGAACGCCATAGCGGCGAAGGTCGCGTACAGTGCGGAGTTTGCGTTCGCACCGGTCGTCTGATCAAGCTGTCCTCCTCCACCAAGACCATTGCAAGCATTGAACAGTCCCGGTCCCATGAAGCAGACAAAGCCAAGCATAATCACCTGGGTTGTCGGTTTGTAGTAGAAGCCTTTTAGACCCGTGTACTGAGGAAGAGTCTCGACATGCTGTTCGCCGCTATAGCGAGAGCTTTTCTTCTCGATATCAGACATGATGAGCAGCCGTCAGTAGTAGAAGACACGGAAACAGGAGGACGGAAACGATGAGCCAGACGAGACGGGCTCGGTCTATTTGAAGGGAGGAGGAGGAGGAGGAGGAGGGGAGTGCTGGCCGGCAAGAGAACAGCGCCGGGGGGGACGACCCGTTTCATGTTTATATAGCATGTGGCCGACCGAGATGGGTGTCTGTTGATGGCCCCGGCAGAACATAAGCTCTGACCAAAAGTATAGCATCCGATGAAATTGCAGGGCCATGGACGAGATAACCAGCCAGCTGATAGAATCCACCATATGGAACTGGGCGCTCCATCAGCTTCCTTTCTCCATAACCAGTCGGAAGACAGGGGCTTTCGACAGAACAATGAAATAGCCGATTATTGCCAGCAAAACATCGTCCCAGGTACGCATCAGCTCACGCCGAGAACAGATAAACAGTTTTTGACTTTGCCTTATCCCCGTCTCGGTCTACGCCGATCGATCACGCACAGAATACGACTCCGTTTCCTCGCTCCTTCGCTAAGTCGTGAACGCATGGATTCATTTCAGAATAGTCGACAATACAGTTCCAATATAACAAGGGGAACACATCCGCGAATATCATGGAGTAAACTTAGCATCTTCGACTAATATCACTTGTTGTGCTTGCCATTAGAACTGATTGGATAGGAATGAGAGAAGACAGAAGAATTAAAAGAAAGACGGGAGAATATAGCTTCTACAACCGATCCCTCGGCCTAGGTGTTGGTCAATTCAACATCCCCGTCTGATTCAATCGCTCGAGGATGTGTTGACACCAGACGCGGTTGTCGGCTGCTGGTAGATTGCCGGCGACTTGGACGATACGTTTGCCAGCAACGGCTTCAGCACATTGTGATATGTAGTTTGGGCACCCTATGCAATTATGTAAGAAATAAAACCAAGATGCGCTCAATGATGACATCACGCGTGAGAGCCTGTGATAACACTTACGCGGAAAGCCGGGAGCTGCAGCCACAGAACGAACACAGTCTTGAAGGCAAAGTACCATGGGAAGTAGTATAGCACAATACGCAGCGCAAAGCTCTCGAGGAAGTTGAAGAAGCCGAAGACAACCCAGTACGTCAACCACTGAACGTCATCCTGTGCCGACGGGCTTTCAATCGCCTTAAATGAAAGATAAGCGGGTAGTCCCCAGCCGATGAGATTTGAGACGGGTTGAGCAAAAGCGTTGATGAGCAGAAGGAGACCTAAGAGCGCCACAGAACCGATGACTGCATAAGTCTTCGGCACCTGGGTGCGCTGTTCAAGATTTTGCAAAACAGGATACTTCGCCAACTACGGAGAGAATTTCAATGTATATTTTGTGTAGAGAATTCTGATTAAATCCATACCTCCTTGTCGAGCTGACTAACGTAGTAATTGGCTTTCGCAGAGGCCTGTTGGAAGACCGGGTGTTGCTGGACCTTCTGCGCAGCAGACATCTAACGACAACCAATTTCCGCGTAAGCAATGATGACGACGGCGACGAATGACAGTATTGCGTTACACACCGTTATAAGTATTTATGACAAGTTCGTAGACTGTAAAATGTCGTGAATGAGGTCGTGTGAGGAGTGTACAACTACCGGAAGAGAGAAGGCGTCGTCGTCGTTTTCAATCGCACGTCACACTCCCGCATTTCGAACTCCGCAATACGTTCCCACGGATGAACGTGACTCGCCACGAATTCCAGAGGTACGTGTATCTCGCCAGCTCTGCAATTCTGCAGACATAGGACACCAATGGCTACCGTAGACACTAAAGTGTACAACAGCATACAGGTCAGTCGTTACCTTCATTCTAGCATGACTTGCTCTGAAAACTGTAACTAGAATTTGCACAAAACTTTGCCCGCGTTCTCTCCTTACATTTCTGAAAACGTCTTACCGTACCTCGCGTTCGTCCTCCTTGCAGCCACGTTTACTTTAACATTTTATTTCTCAACGTGCGTTTTGACATGTGGTCACACATCATTGAATTACAACTGATACCTTACGCGATTTTTAGCCTCCCAAAATCAGCCATGCCGATTCGCGAGATCGCAGTAGCATCCTTAGCGAGTATCCTTGGAGGTTTCGGAATAGTAGCGCTTTTCTGCTCAGTTGGTGTATACGTATGAGTGACGCTGTAGTTGCTATTGCTCCGTTGCGAGACTTTGGTTTGGCGACCGCATTCTTCAGTTCGTTGCTTCATAAGCCTCCGAATATAAGGTTTGTGAAGCAGATCGCTAGCGAGAATTTTATTAATTGTTCAACCGCCATCCATATCTGCAAGAAACGCACTGTGCAGGCGAGAAGGCCTGGATTATTTAGGTTCGAAAGACGGAGACTTAAACACGCACGGTATACAAGATTGTGGACCCTTCATCGGCGCTTCGCATCTGAATTTTGACGACACGTCGCATGACTATAACTTGCCAATGAGACTTTCCGACTTACCTGCTTTTCTTCTGAATATGCTTGGTCGTGACCGCAGTTTGGACATTGTTCGGTGACCTATGCGCGATTTGTTCTTCGAGCGGACCGTGACAGCATGCAAGACAAAACTCACAATCATGCGCGTCTCTCCGTTTTCATGTACCTTCGTTTGAGTCTTCCGTTTCTGTCTCAAAGCTGATGGAAATGCATCGGGATGGGACCGCGTCGTGATTATGATATTTTCGTATTCTAGTTTCGGAAAGTGAAAATGATCAATTTATACGCTTTCTCGCCTTGAAAAACGAGCACATTGCTCACTTGAGGCCTTTTCTTTGAAGCCGCACTGTTCGCATGGAATAAATTCTGCATCATCCGTAGGGAGGTCGAGTAATGAACCACAGTCCGGACAAAATAACAAAGAACCTGGAGACGTAGAACAAAGAGATGAACGCCAAATGCCATAATAGAGTCCAGCCAACCTATTTTAGAAGCTGACTTCGACATTCCCGGACGAGTCGTCTTCCTGATGTTTTATGGACTACTTCCGGCTGGAATGACACTGGAGTTGAAACTTGAAAGGACCCAAAATTTCCGCCACTCGCCACGGATGCTGATCTATTGCCGTTTATGGGAAATCAAGTACCTATGTCATTTGTCCTTCTATATCCTCGCGCTTCGTGCATCTCCACCACGATTACATTGCGATCTCTATTTCTTTCTCGTATCTTCTTCTATCCGCGCAAACGGGATAGACTGAAGTTGTCTTTCTCAGCAAGCGAGGGAAACTTTTGGATGAATTGACCTTTATAGCTCGTGCAATGATGACGCCGCAAAACCGTTACTCCGATAGCGCATACTTATATCCAAGAAACACTTCGCAAAGCTAGCGTGCCACATCGACGCCGTAGGATAAGCCCCATTTTGCTTATGCCTACTTGACAGGATAAAAGTCTATGACATCTGTCCCTCATCTGTCGGGCGCGCTCGCTTTGCCCATACTGACTGCTCTCCAGTTCGCGATACTTGTTATCATCTATTAAGTCAGAGCTCACCGCAATGTCGTGTGGGTTATCTTTATATTCTGTACAGGACAAAGTTTTGAGACTCCAAGTTACAGATGCCGCCATGTCGACTGGTCTTTTCAGAGACACGATGAGCTCCACTCAAGATTTAATACGGCCTAATGAGCTTCCTCCCTTTTCTCCAGTCGTCTACAAACCACAAGTCAAGTATTCATACACATTCGATACGGAGTATTCCCGGGACCCTGCTCGAATACGTGCCGTGTTCGATGAGCTCGTTGCGAAGACCAAGGAACTGAACTTGGGCAAGCCGGACGTACCAGTTGCCAAACGACGAGCGCGGAACCTCGGATTGAAGGTCAATATTGAGCAGGCAAAGGGTCTACACTGGCGTTCAATCCAGGCTCGACATCCGGTTGTCCTAACTGCGGGCCTGATCAGTCCTCCACGCACGCCACGACGTCCTGCCACGGACTACCCGTCAGCCGAACAGTCAGTTTATGTCGTTTGCATCCTCGAAATGGCAAGAGTTAATCTTAGGTGACTTAGGCTTTGCCTGAAAAATATGATTGACGCCCAGAGAAAGCAGAACTATCCCGAGGCTTGTCGGTGGTCTTACCTTGCGGAGCGAGAACGTGCAATCCGTAAATGGGAGGCAGAGCAAGCAATCGCTTTTCGAGCTAGACAAGCTCTTGATCTACACCCGACTGTTGCTCGTCATCAAGAGTCACGGACAACAGTACCAGGTAACAGGGAGCTAGAATGGCAGAAATCGCTTTCTTCTTCTTCAGAATCCACGGCATGGTTGGGAGAAGACTCGCGCATGTTTACGGATTCATCTCATGCTAGCGAGTCTCGTTACCAAACCGTCATTGAGATGCCAGTTCATCCTATGGATCGATCGCAAGGGATTGAACCCGAGGCCACCGATAGTAATTACTTGCTACTCAGCCATGATCAGATGCAATCCCTCAACATACCTCACGGTAGCCACTCATCCATTTCGAACGTCCGTCTGGCACGGAGTTCTTCGATTCAGCGCCATATACCTGCGACATCACTTAGAATGGCCCCGATGCCCCTGCGACCCAGGATTGATCATCATCCTCTTTCCTACCCAACTCCTCAAGCGACAAGGTTGTCCTACGTCCAGCCGACAGATGTGTCAGCTCCAAGTGCTATTCATAATTCTTCGGACAATACCGGTAATCCCGTCGGCCTCGGTCTGGACGGTTTGCCCTCTAGTCGAACAACTGCTTCCCTGCCGTCGACGGATCCTATATCTCTTGTAGGTTTCAGGTATTCTTTTGAGTGCCAAATTCTTATAATAAAACAGGATCAGACATTCGACGACGACGAGTACTCGCTCAAGAAGCGCAGATCAGAGGCCGAACACGTTGTTTCCCAAAGAGTACGTGACATATTGTATGGTCTGATTCAACAACTCAGTCCCTAACCTCCAGAATGAGCAGAGAAAGCTCCGATAGACGTCTGGCATGTTAAACGAGAGGATAATGTCTTATGCGTATTTACGACTTGCAACACCAACGTCCTTAGTATAACGTTGTTGTTGTTGTTTTCAACCACTTCCGGATTTATCATTGTAGCTATACCATATTTCTGATCTTATCGGCATAGGTTATACGTAACACATATCTTAAGTATCTTCATGGAGCAATGTATTGATTGAATATAAAGAATTTGATAGGCATCTACAGTACATACTTCCGTCTCTCCCTCTTACCACCAGCAGGGTTTGCGGGAAAACTCAAATTTGCCTGTGGAAACTATTTGTCCACAGGGCGCTCAGGTCAGGAGATCGGGTGGAGATGTTTCCAACGCGGTGGGAACCCTGAAAACTACTTTGGAATGTAATATATAAGTCACCCAAATAAAGCAATTTTTTGCTTTGTAATCAGTTTTCTCACTCTATTAGCTTTAGCATACGTGAAGTCAAAAAATCTAGCAGGCATTCCACCCTTGTACAATTGATACAAGACTAATATTATGAAAAAGTTGTGATTGTTTATCTCATAGGAAAACATAACAAGACTAGACAGCACATTGTAAAGTTGGAAAAGCTTAGTTTCCAGTTCCTCAGATAAAAAAACTTACAAAACAGCCGTGGTGAGCTCAGTGAGCTGATACTGAAATTTTCATACTTATATTGCACCATGACATAAATCCCCAAAACGGAGCAAAAACTTATACATTTCCTACTATCACAAAGGTACCTCACATATATCAACTCTATCAAGCCTGTAACTTTTAGTATTTGTGTGAAATCTTGTGAATTTATCAAAAAAGCGACTGAAAAACTTAATATCTTGCAATCTCAAAAAATGTCAAGACATGTTTTAATTTGGGGGGAAATAATTCTAAATAAATTCAGAAAAAGTTCTCAGGCATCCTGCATAGCTCACAAAGTCATTTCAAGTCAAAATGAAGCATTATATATATAAAGTACATACCCACAGGGAATTCCATAATACTGTAATACTTCCATCGATCTTGATCGAGTAACGCCGATCAACGCATTCTGCTTTTCATCTTGAACTACTATCATGCCTGATCCAACGACTCAGTCGAACTACCTTTCCATTGTTACTCAGCATGTGACTCTAGACTGGAATGTGGACTTCGATCGGAAAGTATTGTCGGGTTCGGCGACGCATGAGCTCCTCGTAAGAGATATTGTCGTGAAGGAAGTTATGTGAGCCGTGTCCTCAGTCGAGAGACTCCCCTAATTCTCAATATGTCGTCGTTGCATAGATTTGACTCTGGTGATCTTGATATTTCTTCCGTTGAAGTTGAAGGGATCTCTGTCCCTGTAAGCCCTTCAAGAGCAATGGGCCCGAGGAGTACTGATCGTTGCCCAGTTCAAATTGAATGAAAGGCATCCGGTCATGGGTTCTGCTCTTCACGTTCCCTTCGTACATCCTGTCCCAAAAGGCTCTAAGATAAAGGTTAGGATTGCGTACACGACAAGCAAGGATGCCATCGCGCTTCAGTTTCTAGACAAGGAGTAAGCAATGCGTGTATATGTGGGCTTTAAAGGTTCTCTAATTTGTGCCGTAGGCAGACGCAGGGAAAGAAGTTCCCGTACCTTTTTAGTCAATGCCAACCAATTTATGCCCGGACACTGGCTCCTTTGCAAGGTCAGGATATACTCTGGAATGAATCGACAGTGACTTACTGGAACCTTCTTTCGTAGATACACCGTCTGTGAAACTTGTGAGTCTGGTTGTTCTGTATGCAAATGGACAATAGAATAATAAATTCGAGGTAGACGTACACCGCAAAAGTTTCTTCTGTGCTTCCCGTCCTCATGTCAGCTGTTCGGCAGTCACCTCTGTCGGACGGACCTGCACATGACGGGAAAGTCATTGGGAGTGACATGGTAACTTATACTTATAACCAGGTGTGATAAACGTTGTAGCGCCTACTCGTTGCACATATCTGAAATGCTTGACATCCAGCCCACTGCAATTCCTTCGTACCTTATTGCGTTAGCATGTGGGAATGTTCGTTACAGGCCTTTTCCGAAGGAAAAGAGTAAAGAATGGTCGAGTGGCATCTGGGCCGAACCCGAGCTCATCGACTCGGCATATTGGGAGTTCAGCGCAGATACAAACAGGTTCTTGGCCGAAGAAGAAAGAATTGTGGGCACATACAGATTTGGTGTCTATGATCTTCTGGTTCTTCCCCCGTCATTTCCTTATGGAGGAATGGTCAGTCGATCTTTCCTTCTCGGAGACCTTTCAGCTAAGCAAGCTCCAGGAAAATTCTTGCTTAACTTTTCTTACTCCAAGTGAGCTTAACGACGTATTCAAGAGAGCGTGGAAGATGCTGAACAGCTTTGCTAGCTCTTCTTGCAGGAGATAGGACGCTAGTCGATGTTGTAGTTCACGAGCTTACCCATTCATGGTTTGGAAACGGAGTGACGTCCATAAGCCTCTCCTTCTTGAAATAGATGATACAACTGACGGAATAACAGTCATCAGAGCGCAACTCATTTTTGGCTGAACGAAGGTTGGACTACGTATATCGAACGCGTCCTCCAAGAAGTCCTTCATTCTCCCGCACATCGAGGCTTTTCTTTCCTGATTGGATACAAAGCAATGCAGGACGCACTCAGGCAATACGAAGACAGGCCAAAATACCAAAGACTTGTCATAGATTTCGATGTAGGCGAAGATCCCGATGACGCATACAGCAGCGTTCCATATGAAAAGGGAGCGAACTTCTTGCTGTATCTAGGTGCGAAGTCTTTTCAGAAGTGGCTCTTTCTAATCGTCTTCTGTGTGTGTGTGTTTTTTCAGAAAGGCTCTTGGGAGGACTTGACGTCTTCCTTCCCTATGTCAGGGATTACGTGAACACTTTCATGGGTCAAAGCATAAACACCGATATATGGAAGGAACACCTATATAGTTACTGGAGAAATAGTGGGGACGGATCAAAGGTCAGCTTACTTGACAACATTGATTGGGACGTGAGCAGATGTTTGCACTTACATGGGTTAAATGACATATTGTGATATACTGTCTTTCAGGCCTGGTTCTTTGGCGAAGGGCTTACTCTACCGGTTGAAATGGAATATGATCTCACGCTGGCGAAGCATGCGTACGAGTTGGCGGCTCGTTGGGATGCTTCACGAGTCAAGGATATTAATTCACTTAACTTCAAATCAAATGATCTGAGCGATTTTGACTCCAACCAGAAAGGTGTGTCTCAGTTATCGTTCCCGTGAAGGACATGGTACTCAGAGCATATGTCAGCTGTCTTCCTCGAGAAGCTACAATCGTATCCCGCCCTACCACCAGCACACTTAACCTACCTCGGAAACCTCTACGGCCTATCAGAGACTGCAAATAGCGAGCTCCGTTTCAGATATTACGAACTTGCATTGTTGGACACGTCCATACCAGTGTCGAAGAGCTTTGCATCAGACGCGGCTCGCTGGGTCGTCGGTGATGATGGAACTGGGATTATTAAGGGAAGAATGAAATTCTGTAGGCCCGTGCTAAGAGCAGCAGCTCGAGCGGATCCAGAAACGACGACGAAGATATTCATTGCGAATAGAGATTCCTTCCATCCTATCGCGAGGAGGCTCATAGAAAAGGTGAGGGCATTACATTTACAGAGGTTTCTGGCATAAGTAATAAGATTTGTCTTTTTTTCCAAGGACCTTGGTCTGTTCTGAGACCTTCGTAGGAGAGTAGTTTTACACGTGATCGTGTTGGTTGCGACTCAATGATTATATCATCATGTATTTAGACTCATTTGATTTGGCGCCCATGTACCTACGACGCAGCAACTCGCACGCTACCTATTAAAAACGACAAGACTGACTAGGTTATGTCGGTAGACCATCTATGATCGATCGGTAACTCCTTATTTTACTGACGATGCTCTTTGACCTTGCTCCTTGATGTAGCTTCGACTGCCCTTGATCTTGAAATCCAGATTGTCCAAGTAAATTGTCAGGACGCAGCAGTTAGTCAGGCGTCTGTCATGCACCACTGTTATCTGAGAACCAGTCCAGTTCAAACTCGGAGACAAGCATCCAATTATGGGAATAGCCTTGCGGGTTTTTCTTCCGTTACCGATTGACGGAAATGCAAGGCTTGAGGCAAAAATTACCTATAGAATGGGGAAAGATGCGGTAGCCCTCCAATTTCTCAATAAAGAGTTGGTAATGCTCTATATGGCACTTCGCAATAATTGAAATATCTGTCGGCAGACGAACCCAAGGAAAACAATATCCGTTTCTATTCAGCCAATGCCAACCTATCTACGCTCATGACTACAGATCATCTCATTTTGGCTGGACTTGACTCAAAGACAATCCACTAGATACACCTTCCGTGGAACCGATAAGGTCCTGACAACAGCTGGCGTGTGTCGCAGCTTTGTTCACCTTACTTCAAACATACAGTGCGAGAGTTTCCGCAAAATTCCCGGTACTGATGTCAGCAATTAGAGTTTCGCCGTCTACTAACGGTCCTGTACACGAAGCAAAGACTCTAGGGAGAGATCTTATTACATATGAGTACAAACAGGTAGTCCCCTCTTTCTCCTTTTTTTATTTACGAAACTGACAATTCTCTCTTTTTTTTTTAACTGTTGCTTTCAAGTCGATACCGATACCGACCTATCTCATTGCGATTGCAAGTGGTAACGTCTGCTATAAGCCTCTTCCAAGTGTAGAAGGCAAGGAGTGGTCTTGCGGAATTTGGGCCGAGCCTAAACTAATTGATGCCGCTTACTGGGAATTCAGTGAGGACACGAAGAGATTCCTGACAGCTGAAGAGTCCGTCGTATTGCCATACAAGTTCGGAGTATACGATCTCCTTGTTCTTTCGCCATCGTTCTCATATGGTGGTATGGTGAGTCTGAGTCTGAGGATTTAGATTCGTCTGCCTTCAGTAACGCTTGTTCAGGAGAATGCTTGCTTGATCTTCCTTACTCCAAGTAAGCCCTGTCTGCACAAGAAGAGTGTGTAAGTTGATTGAGCGCCAGCGCTTCTGGCGGGAGATCGAATACTGGTGGATGTGGCTGTCCGCGAACTCACAAATTCTTGGTTTGATAATGGTGTCACGTAAAGTTTCCGTTGTAGACGCTTTGAGGTGTAGCTCAGGTATCTCCCAAGGCCATACCAATGCCTCTCATTTCTGGCTCAATGAAGGGTGGACTGTGTATATGGAGCGCCTCCTTCAGCAGGTGCTCCATTCTCCAGCGCACCGCGAGATCTTCGTGATCGGGCTTAAAGGCTTCCTGAGGTCCCTCGAGGAGTTCATGTCAAGACCCAGATAGAAACGGTTGAATATAGATTTTGAGTATGGAGAGGATGAGAAGGGAGCGAATCTTCTACTACATTTAGGTAATGTCGACCGTCATATTTACATAAAGAATGAATACTGACATTGGAAAGCTAGAAAGAATGCTCGGTGGACCCGATGTTTTTCTACCTTATGTCAGAAACTATGTTAACACCTTCATGGGGAGGAGCATCGACACCGACATGTGGAAGAAGCACCTGTATGAATACTGGGTTAGGCACGATAGCAAGAAAGTGGAAGTGCTAAAAAGTACAGACTGGAACGTAAGCTCCCTCTTGATCAATACATCTCACGAACATCGCCTTTCATGATGCAATAAGGCTTGGTTTTATGGAGAGGGACTGCTGCCGCCAGTTGATATGGAATACGATCTCACTTGCTCAACAAGCATATGAACTGGCTGCACAGTGTACGATGGGACGTATCTCGAGACCAAGTGGTTTCAGCACTTGACTTCCAGGCTAGTGACTTAAAGGATTTTGCGAACGACAGACCGAGCCCCAACTTCACCATCTTGACTTTTCTCGACAGTCGCTTTCCTCGAGCGCCTTCAGATTTACCCGACCTTCCCGATTACTCACATCGTACATATTGATTCCTTACACAACGTACGAACGACATCGAATGCAGAAATATGCTTCCAGTTCTATGAGCTGACATTGCTGGAACGCAATGTCGCACCGCTAGACGCGAAGGTCATAGCGGAAGAGGCTGCCAATTGGTTAGTCGGAGAAGACGGAACAGGTGTCGTAAAGGGAAGAATGAAGTTTTGTCGGCCTGTTTGCCGAGCCGTTTACCGCGCAGAGCCAGTTACTGCCATTAAAACATTTCAGGAGCACAAAACCGAATTTCATCCTATCGCACGCAGATTGATCGAAAAAGTGAGTATTGCTTACCTCATATGGATGCCCGGATTCCGAAACAGCTCTGCAGGATCTTCGTCTTATTTGAATTCACTCTGTTCATGGCGCAAACTGTAATCAAATAAATTGGAATGCGGAGTATATCGAGCTGTATCTACGGTCTGCGCAGTCACATTATCAGAGTGCGCGGGAGGCAAAAAAACCTAAAACTCGATTCCATCATTTGAAATCACCCCACAAGTCGCCGAAAACATCGTCTTTCTTTTGTGTGGTAGACAAGGGCGTGGTCGGACTCCCAAGCGTTGAACTAAAAACATCATTTGATCCACCAGCTGCCTGTGTTCCAAGGCCGCTGGCCGCACTCCATACATTTTGAGTCTCAAAAATGCTTTGTATGCTCGTCTGCTGTGCAAGCACCGGTGACGTTGTCCCAGAACTCTGAAATCCGCCCCAGGCATTTGGCTGGGCAGGCGGCGCGTTGGGTGTCCAACCTGATTGTGCACCCCAAATAGCAACCCCAGATGAACCTATCATAGAGATTGATTGCGGTTGGACTTGCGATGGCGGCTGTGTCGGTCCCGACTGTCCAAACGCTGCAGCTGGAGAGCCAGGCACAGAAGCAGCGTTCGGCGAGGATGTGGAAAAGAGTGAGAGGATGTCGTTCTTGACGTCCTTCTTCGGTGCAGGAGGCTGTTGTGCGGTAGGTGTTGGAGCATGAAAATCAAGAGAGAAAAGATCATTTGGTAATTCGGAAGCGGTGTTCTGAGCCTGTGATGCAGCAGAATCCGTAGCTACAGTAGCCTGTCCCTGTCGAGCTGCTGGTACACGGTTCGCAACGGTAGCAGAAAGCAGACGATGAGGTTGAGGCTGTTGAGAGGTAACTCGAGGCGGAGAGGTAAGCGGCAGCGAAGACAGTTCAGGGATATGAACAGGAGCTGGAGGATCTGAAGCGTCGGAGGTTGCTGGGATATCTTCAAGGATCGATGGATCTGGAGGCGGTGGACCCTCTCGTGCCCACCTTCTGGATTCGTATTTTGACCGGATAAACGAGTCTATCTTGCTGTACCCAGGCTGAGGAATTGGGCCACACGGCAACTCAGAGGTTAATGCTTACTGTTCTGGCGGCACATGCCCAGGACGTAGATGGGCTTCCCAGTAAAGGTTTGCGCGATGATTGCCCCACTTCTGGATAGACTGTTCAAAGGATCATTTGCATCTTCATAGTTAGCAGCCGTGTATATTGACTTGCCTCCATCTGCTCTGGCGTCCAGGTATCAAGATCTACGGATTTAACTTTGCTGATGTGTGTGCCCATGCTCCGATGAACACCTGAGCAGCGAATGCAAATGAATACACCGCTACAAGTCCAGGGTCAGACTTGAGGATTCAGTTATTCTCGTCCTCAAGCTCAGACTCACATATTCCATGAGGCCCAGCGGGCGTCTGCATCATACAATTGTCGTGTCAGAATATCGACATGCGCATGTTGATTACCACGCACCTTGTCTTTTGCAGTCTGCGCAGGTCTTGTTTTCTGGATTCTTAACCAGTTCCCGCAGGATACGAGAGTGCTTTTCTGTTGTAGCCTTGTCTTGTTTGTACATCTCTGAAATCTATCGTCGAGCAAGATACGGACCGATAATTTCAAGAATCAAGTTGGTGGTGAGGAATCAAGAAAGTCAAGGCCACGTGACAGGAAGCCTACGTATTCAAGTTTGTTTCCTCCTACATAAGAACGGGATCTCGAAGAATGTCGTCGGCAGCCGCAAGAGAAGCGCGCAAAAAGGCAATTATGGGCAGAGGCGTCGACAGGTTGAGCAAACTCACTACCGCAGCCAGAGGAGAGGATCATCCGGTGTATTCCAATACTGGTAAGCAAAACATGATTTTGATTTCTATCCAAATGGAAGTAAAGAAAATAGCAGACATCTCATTTCGCAATGCTCCTACTACCGAGACGTTTGTTGGTGAAGAAAGTATGATGCCCACACCTCCAGTACGGACCAGTCCATCACCCGAGCCGCCTCGTGAAGTCAAACCTGCTAGCTCGACTCAACCATCTCCTTGGACCAACGAACACCAGCAGGAGCTTCTGCGCGCACTTATGTCTGCTCCAGACACGAATCGAGCGAGGGCTGGGACCTTTAATCCCTTCGATACAAACAATGCACCTTCTGAATCGGGAGCTGGAGGCGATCCGATGTCTGCAATGTTGAGCGCGCTTTCTCAGATGTCTGGCGGTCCTGGAAAATCAGCTCCTGAGGTCACGGAGGCTGTTCCTCGTTCATTGTTCTCGAAGCTGCGCCCTTTACTTCATCTACTTGCTTCATGGACCTTACTTGCATTCTTTGCGTTTGTCATGGAGCCGCAAGCTCACGAAGCCGCTTCGGGTTCATTTGCGACAAGTATGCGGGACAGATGGTCAGAACTGGCCAAACGCAGTGCTAAACAGCCCTTTGGCGTTCAACCTATTGTATGTCTATCAACGTGATAAAGTTGATGATAATCGACTCAAAAACGGACAATAGCCGTTCTTCTGGGCCTTTGTTACCTTGCAGCTCGTATTGCATTCAATACAGATCTTCACAAAATCAGTAAGCACTTTTACCACCTTAGTTCAAGTTTGCCTGACTTAAAAAACGATCTGATGTTCAGGACCCAATTCATCCTCCAACATTGCTCGCGATGGCGCTTCCGTCTCTGCCACCAGCATGGCGGACATTAACTACAAATCTACTCGTCTACGCCAGGATGCTGGGAATGCTGCTTGATGACATTGCAGGCTTGGTCGTGGGCATAGGTATTCTGATTTGGATTTCAGCGTGGCCCGCCACTGGACAATAGTCATGTAGTGTGAAGTCTTCAATCCAAGTGTTCTGATTTTCCAATGTATTCATAAGATCGTATAAGTATTTAAGGCAAGGCGGCGGCGATCCCCTCTTTCGGTGTTGAATGCGGCTGGGTGGAAGGGATGACTGGTTCCTGTCCGGCAACACGACGTTCCGCTACATATGCCTGCCATCGGTCGCCGCCGGCGCGAGCCATGAGCTCCTCGAAAATTGAAGTTGACCATTTATCTGATACGTCCATAGTGGACCGCGAGCCATTTTCTGCGCGAATCTTGCTCTAGAGATGACGACAACTGTAAAAATAATCCACGTACTAAACTCAAGCAGCATCTCCGCCCTCCACGTGTCTCCTACTGACCGCGGTATTTTGTCGATCTGAATCTGCATGCCGGGATTTGTATATTGTATACGTGGCAAGTCCTCCTTGATAAAATGCCTTCGACAGGAGTTTTGGTTAGATATTTCTTCCAACCAAATAAAGAAAAATGACTGTTGCTTACCTCGCTCCGAAATGGTCGTTACGAGCTGCGAGCGTGAGCTTTAACGCCTTGAGGGAAGGGAGAACTGGTTTTGGGTGTCGATTAAGATTCTTGAGGATTTGAGAGAGACGCGATGGTCCGAGAGGTGCCTTGGCTCGGGGCGTCCTCATCCTTCAAGGTACTTGAGTAAGTTTGTGATAACTTGAAAACGAAAACCTGGGAGATACCGGCACGTGATCTGAACTTTCCTAAAATTCCAAGTCGAACAATTTGATTTGACCATCACACTCCCCTACCTGGAACAACTCGCAACAAAAATGGCCGATGAAGATTCTCTCGTGCTGAGGCGCTCAAGGCGCAGTACTGCTGGTAACAGGTACTATCTCTCTTCACTATGTCGTTCATTCGTTCTTGCTTACTAGGGATCTGCTCAGGATGGAAGCTGCTCTAGCCGAGATGGCGGCTCTACACCCTGAGCAGGAAATGGAGGTGGATGACGATAAGGACTTCCTCGTTCCAGCTGGTGAATCACACTTGGAACACACGGTCAGACACAATTTTCTGATATTTGCATATCCAGATGAAGGGGAAGTCTTCGACTCCGATTTTCAAAGTACGGATGAAGAAGCAGATCAGGAGGACGAATTTGCAGCGGAAAGAGAGCTTGCCGCAGAGGAGAAACGGGCACGTAAGGTATGTGTTCTCTTTTCAAGATATATCGCGGCACTGACTTATAGCTCTTTTGTTTAGTCCTCCCGTCGTCAGAGTCTTAGAACTGCAGAGGCTCGTTCGGTCGCAATACAGCCATCATCAAAGACATCAGCGATCGTACTTCCGCCTCAGAGACGCAGAAAACGACGAAAAATGGACGCTGGACAGCTCCGTGATTCTGATACCAGAATATCGCTCAGAGAGAGAGGCAAGGCTGTGGTAAAGCGCAAAAGTCAAAGGAAAAGCACGGTCCTTAGCTCGCAGATACTGCACTTACGTCTCAAGGATGCAGAGGAGCGGAGAGCTGCCGTACCAAAACGCTCGAAAGAAGTGTCAGTGAGCTATAGTCAGGCCGAACTCCTAGCACGCGCTCTTGATAACGAAGAAGGAAATATTGTTTCACACCGCAATTATCTCGAAGAAGAGGAAGAAAAACGCAAGCGTGCTCGAGTTGTGAAACGGAAGCTCACAGGTCCCGTTCTCAGTTGGGTCAGCCGGATTGAAGACGAGACTGTCCAACCAGAGCCAGCAACGTCGGACCTTGTACCGGTATGAACATTTAAAAAAAGTTACCAGAGTTCGCGGACTAACGTTGCTCTCGGGAATACTGCTGTGGGCACGGATGATGCGAGCATTCACCAGTCATATAGTTCTGCCCCGTCGCCAAGCTCGTGTTTTGCAAGATCTGCTGCTCTTCAGGCTCTTTCTCAGCCTCAAGCTCGGCTCCAAACGACTAAAGTCGAGAGAGTAGTCAAGAATTACTTAACACATAAAGTTGACGAAGGAATGCCGAGACCTCGTTGGAGCGAATCGATGAAGGCAATCTTCGGGGATCATGCAGACTGGAATGAAGTGAGAGTATATGTTGGAAAACACCGTCCTCTCTGTACGAGTTTCACTCATACTCCACCTGCAATATTCATTCATCTTTGAACAGCCAGACCTGTTCGCAAAGGCTCTATCACTGGACGGACAGCGATCTATCTCGATCCTCGATCAGGAGTCCCTTTCGCAGATGTTGACGCGTACAGAGTTCTTTCGCGGCTCATGACACACGAGTATATCTGGAACGACGGGCTTCGCTGCTATACAGCCGATGAAAAGGCTGTGCAACTTGAACCGGAATTAGATGATCCAACGGATGGTGGGCAGCAGGATTGATCCACGCAATGTGGTTTGATTTGTCCATGTAGCATCGTATCCTAAAGTTGGTCAATTGCAGCTCTTCGTGACAGATAGGTTGGGTATCACGACTGCTGGTGGTTACATAAAATTAAAAGAACATTGTCTCTGCTTGACGCGGAAAATCAAGGCGTTCTTACAATGTCTGCCCTATGCTTCTCGCATTGGCCGGCAATGGCATGTGCAATGCTCGCGAATTGAAGCCCTTTGCATCATCATATCTTACCCGGAAAATTTGCTCGATGATATTCCTACTTCCTTCTACCATGTATGATTGTGCTTTGTAGGTGAGTTAATTTCGTCTAATGTCACGACATGGTGCGGAGCTATATGCGTCCTTTACTCTCGAGGTGTGTGCTCAGCTGCCTTGGCATTGTGAATAGCGACCCGCTGCTCCAGGCTTCCACTGGTGCCCAACCCTAATTTATATCTGCCTCTGTGCTCGCTTCGTTACTTGCAGAACGCGTATTCGGTAACATTACGCGATATGAGTCGGTATTGTATACTTCCTACTATTATTTGGGGTGACATTACTCCAGCACTTATCCATCGCTTTCATTAGGTCTCATCTCACTCTCACCTCACAGCGCTTTCAACGCAGGAATAGATGCGGACAATAGCGAAAGTCTAAACAGATGTTGAAGGCGGTGTTTTGGAACCTTCTAAGACATCACTCGAACCTCTCTGGCCTTGGTCAGGTCCTGCCTGCACTTCTCACTCTGCTCGGCGTGCGAAGGGCTCCGATAAATGAGACTACAGGCAGCACCAACATGGACAGAAAGGGAGAGAGAACGTGCTTGAACATACCCTTCTCATGTGTGATTACATCTCAGTGCCCTTACAGTGAATTCCATACAGCTACAGCTAGTTGCAAAATTGTTGGCAATCACGTGTTTTCACCACTTTTTATGCCACAAGAGCCTCAAAACACAGATAAAATCATATCTCACCCAAAACTCAACGGTTTCACATCTTCTAAGTTGATAAATTCATCTTTTCGAAAGGGCTTTTATTCAGAAACAAAATTTGAGAAAATAGAGTAAAAACTGATGCTGAAATGGCGAAAATATTGTTTTTTGCCTCTTCTTTGCATGTGCATTTTTTTCTGTGCTCCCTGCTGGTCCAGCACCTCTTAAAATCTGTCTGAAATGATTATATGATTATATTATGATTTTAGAGGCTGAATTTGGGTTAAATTGTGTGCCAGAATGTAATGCTTTGAGCCATGCCTGAATTACTCAAAACTCATCATTTCCTCCTAGCCTCTCAAGCTTCAGATAAAATTCTTACAGGTCAGACTCATGCATGTAAATTCATTGCAGATGTAACAGACTAGGTTTGCATATTAGCTAGGTCCTCAGCATCTACTAGTGAGCTTGGGAGATGCTGTCTAGAATGGTGTATACAACCAGAATCACTTGTTCAGCCCAGCTCTCCAGTGGATCCTACAGTAACAGGTGGTGCTCAAAGCTCATGTTTTTCATTTATAGTGAATTTACATGCATGAATCTGACCTGTAAGAATTTTTCCTGAAGCTTGGGAGGCTAGGAGGAAATGATGAGTTTTGAGTAATTCAGACATGGCTCAAAGCAGTACATTCTGGCACACAATTCAGCTCAAATTTAGCCTCTAAAATCATAATATAATCATATAATCATTTCAGACAGATTTTGAGAGGTGCTGGACCAGCAGGGAGCACAGAAAAAAATGCACATGCAAAGAAGAGGCAAAAAACAATATTTTTGCCATTTCAGCATCAGCTTTTAATCTATTTTCTTAATTTTTGTTTCTGAATAAAAGCCCTTTTGAAAAGATGAATTTATCAACTTAGATAATGTGAAACCATTGCGTTTTGGGTGAGATATGATTTTATCTGTGTTTTGAGGCTTTTGCAGTATAAAAAGTGGTGAAAACACATGATTGCCAACAATTTTGCAACTAGCTGTAATGTACCCACCTGTAGCTGTATAAAAAAGACTGTAAACAACTGAAATGAGATGGTCCATGTTTTCAGGTGCCCTATTGTAATGCAGTGTAGTATTTCTATTTTGCGACCAATGATGTTTACAGTTTTTGTAGCACCACAAATTGCCCTTTAGCATAGTGCAGCAACTACAGTGAGTAGGCCGATACAATACAAAGTCGATACAGAGAAACCAGAAAGAGAACGAGTGAAAAGTGCATCGCAAACATATCGCACCTAGCATAGAGCTCACAGCGACAAGAACAGCATAAAGAATCATAGACCGACACCAGTTGCAAGACATTGCCTTCATCTCTGCATGTTGTCCTCAAGCATTAGAAGTATTCTAGTCCGAATCCTTTTCATCGGGGACTTCGCACAGGTTCGCACGCAGCATCTGAACCGTTTGCCGTTGCATGCGGGCAAGGTATTCGATCAGCTCCCGATACGGTAGAGAGGAATGATCCAGAGCTTGAGCTAGGTGGGTGCGGAGCTGCGCAGCAGATGTCAGAATAAGCAACGGGAATTTAAAAAATAGGATGGTGATGATACTCGAAGCATTGCCTTTCGCCTGTGGGCGACCTGGTTGCCCTCCGAAATTTCCTTGCGAGATTGCTCGAGCTCAGACAAGCGCAATGAGATTCTACCTGCCTCTCCGAGAATATCGTCCCGGAGATCAGCTAGACGCGCGAGCTCAAGACCTTTTTGGTGTCAGCGAGGTAATGGTTTGAATACAATTAGATACCGTAATGTTCCGTATTGTCTAGCGCTCCATCGACAATCCTAGCGAGCAGAAGTTAACGTAGAGTCCGATATCATCAATGTTAGTCCCCACTTGTAGTTGAAAATCATTCCCATGTTCGATGGGGAAGGACGCGATCTCTGCAGGTCCTCGGTTAATAGTATCCCTGTCGAGTTTTCCCTTCTTCTCATACCTGGACTGAAAGATGAAGACTGAGAATAGAATGTCATCATACAGTATAGGAGAATCACGT